>JBBPNX010000594.1:0-16626 GCA_038091155.1 Harrya chromipes | reverse complement strand
CGACCAGTGGCTCTGATTCCGAAGCGGCTCTCCGCTTCCCCTTACGGGTACCGTGGATTCCTTTCTTCCACTCCACGGATCTCCATACTACCTTTTGCGTATGTTTCCCCTTTCGTACGCGGCTCTCCGCTTTCCTCTTTTGGATGACTCCTTCGGGACATCCTGTATTCGTAGTGCGGTCTTCCGCATGGACTCCCGCTTCTCCTTCTGGGTGCTTTCCATATCCAGATAGATTCCTCTTATATCCACGTCTCTTTACGTATATAAAGGGGTTCCTCCCCTTCTATGTTCCTTAGCTAGTTCTGCACAATTCAGCGTACTTCTAAGACTCCACTCAGTGTGAGACTTCTCCCTAACGGTCGAAGACCCTCAGCACTGCGGATCAAGGCCTTCTTCCTAATGGACGTCGCCGCCTTCGGATCCAGTTCTCGATCCCTAGCTCAAAGGCGTGGGTGAGTCATCGCCGCCTAAAGAGTTAGCTGGTACGAAGTCTAGTGATTGTACGCTCTCGCGTAACAGCCAGGGGGTGCGCATTCGAGTGGAAGAACATGCGCGAGGGTCTGGTCGGTTCCAGAAGCCCTACTCAGTTTAGACTCTTGAGCGGGAGACTTGCCACTAGAGGTCTCGACGGTGAAGTAGAGACGTAGCAACGGAAGATCAAACCACTGCAAGTTATACTCGTGCGATTGAGTCTCGTCGGCGTTGGTCGGTACCGGTTGAGTATGTTGGGGACCCTACTGCAGTAGAAGCAGGGGTCGAGTTTCAGCTAATTCTTTTGTTACGCGTGTGCGATGGACTGAGGAACTTGTCCAAGCAACGGTGACAGAAAGACTGAGCGAAAGACTCGAAGAGCATTGAAGTCGGATACGACAAGGGGTCTCTAGCTCAGAGATCACACTTGAAGGAACCACAATCCAGGCAGAAGTGCGTAGAATTAGCTGGGGAGCTACAATATGAGAGACAGGTATTTATACTGTCTACCAATCCAGTGTCCGTATGCAGATATATCCTGTAAGGGGATGTATTGAGATAAGTGTCGAGTCATCCGTCCAAAAGGGGAGGAGACCACGTGGTACAGTACAGTTGAGCATATGGCTCGGCGGGAGGGGTACTCTGAAATAGGAAAGAACGCGAACGCGTACACGTAAAAGGAAAGCCGCGTGTTAGCATGTAAAAGGAAAGACACGTGCGCGAATAAGGAAAGAGCGTGTGTTGTGTTTCATGGACCGACGCGTAGCGTGTAAAAGGAAATAACACGTAGCGTGTAAAAGGAAACTAAACACGTCGCGTGTAACAAGAAAGACGCGTAACGGAGTTCCATTAGCATGTAAAAGGCAATACCAAATGGAGTGAGATCCGATCGGGATGCACAGCCTCCATGCATCAGGGTGTATTCGAGGATCCATGAGCGGAGTCCTAATATCCTGGGGGAAGGAAGTCTGAAAGGCTATTGTAAGTATAGCCTGATGTCCGTGATTAGCGAAATGAAGGGCTAATCCGTAAGCGTCCAAAGGCATTAGCAAGCGGCTAATCCTTGATGAAATGAATCAAAAAGAAATGAAAATAGCCCCATTCGTATGCGCGGGCTACCGTCTTGCGAGGGCTTAGTATACAATCCCGGTTTCTGTTGCAAACCGCAGAAATCCGTAACAGAGGGGGCCTGGAGTGCCTGAATGGAAGACTTTCATTGTCATATTCATGGTCAATGGAATCGTCTTCAGCTGCATGACTGTGGTAAGGGGGCAGACTGGGGAAGGAGAACTCTTCACATTGGGGTTGCACTTCAAGATTGAGGTCATAGACAGAAAATGTCCTCAACAGAGATGGATTCTGAGACTAGACTCTCTGTTTTACTTGTGAGTATTATGGATTTCTGTGGTTTGCAACAGAAACCGGGATCGTCTACTATGCCCTTGTAAGATGGTAGCCCATGCATACAAACAGGGCTATTTTCGTTTCTTTTTGATTCATTTCATCAAGGATTAGCCATTTGCTAATGCCTTTGGACACTTACAGATTAGTTCTTCATTTCGCTAATCATGGACATCAGGCTATACTTACAATAGCCTTTCAGACTTCCTTCCCCCAGGGATATTAGGACTCCGCTCATGGATCCTCAAATAGACCCTGACGCATGGAGGCTGTGCATCCCGATCAGATCTCACTCCATTTGGTATTGCCTTTTACACACTAGCAGCACTCCATTACGCATCTAACATGCAATGTGTCTTCTTGTTACATGCGACACATTTGGTTTCCTTTTACACGCTACATGTGTTGCGATATGATGGCCACAGTACATGGGTCACATGACTAACAGCACTCTGAGTGAGAACCAACCCAACCACAAGAAGTATAGAACGATAGTTGTGTCTTCGGATACTGATTGACGTAGGAACAAGGAAATCAGAAGGGACAGGACTTAGCCGCTAACCAATGCACTATGGGGTGAATCACAGTTATTGATAGGAATAGGGGTACTCTATGTTACATGGAAGCCTTATATACGTACAGCTACCACTATTAGTAATCCAGTCCAGGGCATAGGGTATCAGGGTAAAGTGATGTCATAGATAAGAGAAAGGGTTCTTAACCAATAGCATAAAGAGCGAGGATCTAGACCAGGAGGAATGAGGGGACAACATTGTAACCAGGAGGTAGGCTTGAGGCATGACATCAGAGATAGGGTAAAGGATTACCTGGGTCTAGATCATATCACGTGATGGGTGGGGCTAGACTGCTTAGTCAGCAAGTCACGTGATCTGCTAAAGGTAATAATTAGTGCAAGCACAAGTGTGACAAGTCTTGCGTTGCGTAGAAGATGAAAAGTAAAGGAATTTTATGAACAATTCATAACAACGCGTCGGTCCATGATATGCGACATGCGTTCCTTCCTTATTTGCACACGTGTCTTTTACACACTAACACGTGGCTTCCTTTTATGCGTATGCGTTCGCATTCCTTCCTATTCTGGAGTACCCCTCCTGCCGAGCCATATGCTCAACTGTACTGTACCGCACGGTCTCCTCCCCTTTCGGACAAATGACTCGACAGTTATCTCGATACATCCCCTTACGGGATATATCCGCATATGGACACTGGACTCTTAGACAGTATAAATACCCGTCTATCGTATTGTAGCACCCCAGCTAATTCTATGCACTTCTGCCTGGATTGTGGTTCCTTCAAGTGTGATCTCTGGGCTAGAGACCTCTTGTCGTATTCGACTTTGACACTCTTTGAGTCTTTCGCTCAGTCTTTTTGTCACCATTGCTTGGACAAGTTCCTCAGTCCATTGCACTTGTGTAACAGTGAGCTTCTGAGTGGAACAGACAGGACCAGCAAAGTAGAGGGTAGTCTGTGGCGAGAAGTAATCAGAGAGCTACCCCGAGACGAAGGAGCTATAGAGCCACCATGAGAAATGGGAGCCACTGTCATATCCGTTCCAACTCCGATACCTCCAGATGCAACTCCACCTCTCATAGACACGAACTCCGGATCGCTCTCCCTCAGGATGCAACTCTGAGACTCCAGACTTCCGTTACGTTCTCCATTTTATATCTGTCTCCTTTTGTATTAGTCTACATTCCATTCCTGTGTCTTGCTTAGTAGCACAGCTCTGGCTTCATACATATCCAACTCCACTCCGGTTATCACTTTCCTGTTTATCTGTCTTACTCAGTCTCTTATTCATCTCCATTCCTCCATTACTAATCTGACTCTGACCTCCGGTATATAAACGTAGTACTTCGACCTCTGTAAATCTTTAGTCTGAATATTAGTTTTATCTTCTACTCCATCCGATCTCCTTTAAAGACCTTGACAGTCTTACCATCCGCTCGACTTCACTTTCTAAGTGTTAAGTCATATCTCCGACCCTCCGACCTTTGTCTCCAAAATCTGGGACAAGACTTTTGACAAGGGCACACCACATATGGTGAAGCCGACGTCCTTCCGACCAGCTATAACTCTGGAGTTCCGGAGTTCCACTCAGAGTTGCACGACTCTAACAGCCATGGAGGCTGTCCAAGAAACAGGAGTTCTAGAGGAGCTTTGAGAAGAGGGACAGGAGGGAGTCATTGGGGCAAGAGATGGGGCCATCGAACCAGTGTGAATGGTGGACGAGACGGTTGGGGTACTACGAGAAAGTGTAGAATCAGGAACAGTGGAGAGAAGGGGAAAGCCATAATGTAATCCCACATCTGACATCTGCCACATTGGCTTTGGTGCAGGAACATATGTATACTAGCATTTCAGAGGGAAAGGCCTGAGGTCAACAGACTTAGAGAGGATGGAAGAAATGTAAAATATATCAAACTCACCCTACTCACAGCCTTTCCTTTCAACTTCCACTTGGCTTTCTCTAACACAGGTGCTAGGCAATTGAGAGGCTCATTTGTGGTGGCAAGGTCCATTGGTCTGACCTTAGTAGCAGTGGGTTGAGTTTGCATCCATTCAATGTTTTGCAACTGGACCATTTGACCACCACTGCCCTTGTTGGCCTTTGAAGACTGATGACTTGAACTGTCATCAACCTCCAATGGATCTGATGAAAAAAAGATGAACATGTATGGTGGACAAAGAAACTTGTCCTCACTGGGATGCATTTTGGGTTTCTTGTGCAGGTTCACATTAACCACCGGGTTGCCACCACTGAGGTGAGTTGCTGATTCCAGTTCGTCTCCAGCTTATGGAAGGGTAGAATGCTTCTTTGCTACTGAACCTTTCTTCATCATGACATGGATTGATGGTAACTGGACAGATGACAGGAGTTCAAAAGCAGGGGATTCAGAATGGTGGTAATCATTTTGGAAATTTTTGCTGCACTTTATACAATCATATATGTGGAGACCTGTAGAGACTACTAGTAGCAGAATGACTCATCAGCAATATGACTCTTACCTCTGAAGACACATTGCAGTGTGTAAACATCAACATAGCTTGTGAAATTGATTATCGGCCACATTTAGTAGCCTCAAAGTGACAATTACAACATAATACCACCATGCTGCTACAGGCCCTCAGGTCTCAAATCTTGTGACAGACATCACTGGGTCACCCTTCAGAACAAACAAAGTCATTTCATCATGCCTCCCCTTTTGCTCCATGGGGACTTCAAGTACCAGTAAGCAATTGCCCCATGCCATTTAAATCAAAGGCTTATAGGCTGCACTTTGGACTGAGGGTTAGGCACCTGGGGCGCACTGCTAGACATTGAAGATCTGACAAACATTCAGCATCCTATTACATGCAGTACTTGTTATGACCTCAGTCATAGCATACTAAACACTAAGCTTAAGGGATCATGCTATGACCCGTGCAAACAGATGAGATGAGAGATGAGAGATAGAGGCAAAAGATAGTCCTTGACTGATGGCTGGGATGACCCAAGAACCAAATGAATACAACTTGGGAAACGATTGTAGGTACAGACAGGTACTTATACTGTTGAGCTATCTATGACTAAGCATGACTAATGAGATAGCAAGAATAGCCATCAATGGTGTAAAGGGTGCTTATCAGCATGTGTAGAAAGCATGTCAGAAGTATGACATATCATGTGAGTGATCTGGTAAATCTGGAAGGAGAAGTAACCGGTATCTAGAATGATCTGGCTAAGTTTAGGCCAGTATCTATAAAGGAAACCCTAACCCTAACATAGGATAAGGATAATGATAAGGGTTAAGTTAGGTAAAAGTCTTTGAAAATTGTAACAGTACTCAGCAGTGTTTGGGGTCTGGTGACTCTGGCCCACATGACACAAGCATCAGCAATGAAAATGAGGTACCTTTTGAATTGATTCTTTGATCCGCTCTAATGTCCTTGGTTCATCATTAGCCTCCCATAAAGCCTCAGGGCCGACTAGTAAGACAATGAAGGTAATGGGAAATTCACCACTGAATTTTTGTCAGGATTGCTAACAACACAGGTGTCTAGGACTCACTTGGGTGATCAAGAATATGACCTTCTAGCTTGGCTGGCACTATTTGGGACCCTCACACTTTCACATTTTCTGACCCAAGGTAATAAAATATCATCCAATAGGTTTAAATCAAAGAGAACCTTGATTCGATCCAAAACAGAAAGTTTCACTTTTCTGGTTCATCTTGACTTATGTCGGAGATTTGCGAAATCCATTGCAACGGGTCATCATTACAACACCGGTTGAGATGCGGTTGTAACAGAATCGTCATGTGATTAATTCATTATGAGCATGAGCATGACACGTGTTTGTTGATTGTGACTGATCCCAATTGATAATCCAATTGACAACAACGGTGCTCCTTCATGCGACGACCTTTCACTGCCATCTGCCCTCAGAAACCTCAACACCTTGTACATATTTCCCCGTATATATTATCTTTTATTTCTTCAGACTTCGGAATGCCAAAATCTTCTGAGAAAGCCCAGTGTCCAATCTGTGATGGTGAGTTCAGCACCTGTGGACTCACAACCCATCAACACGCATGTCAGAGGGCTGCGGAGACCCGACAAGCAAACGAGAAGCTTGCAAAACAACTTGGGAAGGCCCGCAAAAAAGGTATGTCAGTGAAGCTACCAGATACAACTAATAATCATGTCATGTTCACTGATAACAGAGGAGCATGCCAAGCATGCCATTTCAGTCGATTTGGAATCAAAGAATGTCAACAAGGCTGGCAGCTCAACACAGCCCACACAGAATCGTATGTACCCAGTTCAATCTAGCTGTCTTACTGATCCTTCTGTTGCAGGTTTCCATTATGGCTCAGGTCCCCCATTGGATGACAGTGTTGTCAATTTTGAGCCCAATGATCATGCAATGCACCCGATTGAGCCTGTCAATGATACAGGTAAGTGTTATGATAAATTACACTCATTACTGACATGTTCTGTAGCTACCGTGGATGCTGAACAATCCAAATTCGAGCCTGATGATATCAAAGTGGAGCATCACCCACGCAGTCAGCGGCCTGTGCAAGTGTTTTGCTTTGGTGATTTTAAGTGTAGCCAAGCTTCAAGACCCCTTCCACGTCGCAATAACAAGCCATGGGAGCCATTCCGTTCTCGCCTTGACTTTGAGGTTGCTGAATTGGCTCTTTATGCAGCCTTGAGCAAGGATGAGACAAATAAATTGGTAAAACTCATTCACCATGCAATGAGTGGACAGGAAGAATTCACACTGACCGGTGACAAAGAGATTCGTGAGATCTGGGAGAGTGTTGCACACCGCTATACCCAAGTATGTTAAATTCGTTGTGTACTATACTATGGGTTATAAATTTGCCCACAATTATAGTTTGAATGTCACGAGATTACAGTTCCTCATGAAAGGACTGAACACAAGTTGAATGTCTATGTTCATCCTTTGATGGACTGGGCTCTTGACTTGTTGAAGGATCCACATGTTGGTCCTCATGCTGTCTTTGATGCAGAGCGTCTCTATAAGTATAATGGTGAAAAGTCTGTTTGTTTTTATGATGAACCATGGACTGCTGAAGCATTCTGGACAGCCCAAGTATGTTTTCTTTTTTGTTTGTCATTCTCATTTAAGGTGCCAGTGTTCTAAAAAATAACATAATAGTCAGAAATACCAGAAGGGGGAAAGCCTTTGGCATTTCTCCTCTACTATGATAAAACCAAGTTGTCAACCTTTGGAACTGCAAAAGGTTATCTAATTGTTGCTAGGTTGGCCAATTTGCCAGTTGAACTGAGAAATAGCAACATTGTACTTGGTGGAGGTCAAGTGGTAGGATGGATACCAATTGTGAGTATTCAAATCTTTTGATTATTTTTAACTAAATATTCATGACTGTTGATTAAGGTTGAGGGGAGTGAGGAAGACAAGAACAAGCCTAGCTTTGTCAACTTCAAGAATGCAGTTTGGCATGAGTCCTTTTACAAGCTTCTTGAATCTGTCATTGTCTATTCCAAGACAGGTTATGCATTCAAGGACATCAATGATATTCTCATCATGTTGTATCCTATAATTCTTATCCTCTCTGCTGACTATGAGGAACAGTAAGTCTAATCATTGTTTTAAAGTCTAATTGATAATATAATTTTATAGATGTGTCATGGCATTGATAAGAGGGTTGATGTCAAAATACCCTTGTCCTATTTGCCTTGTACCCAAGGACCAGCTTTCAAGGCTTGGTGTCTATCCTCTGAGATCTTCCAAACAATCTCAAGAGGCTGTTTTCTCTGCAAGGCAAGCAAAAACTGCTGATGCAAAGGAGGTGCAATTGAAAGCCTATTCACTTAGAGATGTGAAGATATGAGATATTAGTCTTTTATTTTACTAACTATATATGGTTCATCAATAGAATGTTTTTTGGAATTCTCCTTATTGGTGTGTCCATAGGGCTCTTTCCTTTGACCGCCTCCATGCCCATGGTGGACTATGGAGGGATCATCTTTGGGCCCAAATTCTAGTCCTTGGAAAAGAACTTGGTCATATAATATTAACCAAGATTGACAATAAGTAAACTTTTGATACTTTCTTTGATTTTTATATAATATATTTTATAGCTTTGATGTCATTCCCAGATGGAGAAACTTAACTCACTTTTCCAAAGTGATTGGAGTTGCATTTACAGATGGAAGTAAACATGAAGAGATATCTATGGTATGATTTATGAAAATATTACTCAAAAATATATTTAAAATTCTTTATAGCTATTCCTCTTTGCAGTCCATTCTCTTATAAGTGAACAAGAACACCCTATCTTCTATCAGCTCCTAAAATGCATTGCTGCATTTTGTGATCCAGATGTGTTGGCTGCTTTTGAAGTCCATACAGAAGATACTTTAATAGCTGGCCAGTCAGCTCTTGAAACCTTCTCCAAGTTGATGACAGTAATTGATTTGTTCTTCTGAAATGTCAAATAATATTCTAATATTATTTTATAGGAATACATTGATATGATGATATGACTCAGATCACTTTGAGTGACTCTGGTGCTGAGTCTGATGATAGAAATCCAGGTCCAAATACAAATGCAGAAGATCAGGACCATCCAGTACACTTGGGTAAAAACTGGAATTTCTCTAAAATGTATCTCAATAGTCATGTCTTTGATGACATTGCTCTCAAAGGTGCAACAAGAAATTTCAATACAAAGCCAAATGAAAGTATGCACCAGCCTTTGAAACAACGCTATTGCAATCAAACCAACTTCAAAAACACAGCAGAACAGGTAAGTCTTGTAATTTATTTGCACTCTCTGTTATGACCGTAGAGTCAAAACCACTTAATCACTATGCCTTAAGGCTCGACACTAATCACTGTAGAAAAGAGATGAGGAGATGAGAGAGTAAAGGAGGCCTTGACACTCAGTCTGGGATGACCCAACAACGAAGTGAATACGACTGGGGCTCTAGCTACGATACATGAGGGTTTATATACTATGGCTACAAGGATGACTAATGGTACATGAGGATGCAATGAGGAAGATAACAATAATAGTAGCCAATAGCGTAAAGGGAGCTTATCGAAGTATAAATTAAAAGTATGACGTATCGTGAGAGCGATCCGGTAAATCGGGAATAGGAAGTAACCGGTATCTAGAACAATCTGGTTAAAGTCTAGACCAGTATCTATAAGTGGAACCATAAGTTAGGGTTTGGGTAAAAGTTAGGTTAAAGTCGTTGAAAATCATAACACTCTCTATCTAGACTGGAATATAATCTCAAATAAAACACCTTATAGCTGCTTCGTCTTGACCATTGGACACTAATTGCCAATGCAATACATATGAACATAGATCAGTTGGACCAAGGAGAGCAGGATGATGAAGCTGATGTTCAACTTATTCCAATAATGAAAAACATCCAACTAGGGTCCTCACAACAACCTCAGTCTTTCCATCACTTGGAAGAGGCCCACAAGGAGGATAATGCCTTTCAAAACTTCCGGATCAAATTCAACAACTTTCTTACCACTTTCCTACCCAGTTTCAATATACCTCTTCCAAAAGGAAAGCCCATTCACTTCACATCAACAGATTAGGTAAGAAATATTGTTGAAAATAATTATTAACCATGTTCTCAATAATATAATAGATCATAGAGCACTGCTTTTTGCGTGTGCATTATGAGTCTCTAGTTGATTGGAAGCAGCATACTGATTATCTCTGGTGCAGTCCAGCTTTCTATAACCATCCACGATATGATTGTGTTATAGTTCACACTCAAGATCGTCCTATTTTTGCTCATCTTGTTTTGATGTTCACTTGTACTATTGATGGTACTGCCTACCCTTTAGGACTTATTCAGCCATATGATGTTGGAGTTGGTTCTCATACTGGAAAGGACAAAGATCTTAGACTTTGGCAAGTGTGTGCAAAGCCTTATGCATCAGCTGAGTTCATTTCTTTATACTCAGTGATCCGAGGTGCATTATTGGTACCTGATTTCGAAAAGCCTGGAGACTATCTTGTGGTTGATGGTATTGATTCTGATATGTAGATGCGCATTGATTCACTTCGCAAAGCAGCTAGCTTCTAGATTTCTTTGATATCTATGTACTTTATGCCTTGTATTCTTTTGAAAGATAAACTACCCACTGCCTCAAGCCCTTAGACTGCTCTGATTTTTCCTGTGAAGGGATCTGAGTGCCCTTACTACGAGTAGTTGTAGCTGCAAAGCCATGTACACTGATCATGTAGAAACAAAAATGAAACATAGTGCATACGAGGGTGGTGGGATGGCGAGATGGTGAGGGTGAGGGTGAGGGCAGGGGCTAGGCAATAGCAAGGGTATCTGACATCCGACCGGGTCATGGGTGTGGCTAAAATGGTGAGCGAGAAAACAGGAACGACAGTGCAACACGATGACGATGTGACATGTTGTCACATTGTCGTTGTATTGCATCGTGTCGATCTCAATTGACCTCGTTATGCCATGCCATACCATGTTGGATCGAGTCAGGTCCTCCTCCTCCTCTTCTTGTCATTGAGATGGACGTGACACGTGGACGGTGTGAACTATTGTTGCATTGTTGTTGCATCGCACTGTCATCTCATTCCGAGTCTTGTCATGTCGTGGCGTCATCGTCGTCGCTATGAAGGGAGAAGGAGGGATCTTGTGGGCTGGGTAGCACGAGGGTGTAACACGAGTGTTATGAATCTGTCATAACATTCTTTTACCTTCGCCTTCTTCGCAACGCAAGACTTGTCACACTTGCGCTTGCACTAATCTTTATGCCAAAGCAGATCACGTGACTTGCTGACTAAGCAGTCTAGCCCTGCCCATCACGTGATACAGCCTAGACCCGGGTAATCTCTCTCCCTATCTATGACGTCATGCCTCGAGCCTACCTCCTGGTATGCACGCTGTTCCCTCATTCCTCCTGGTCTAGACTCCCGCTCTTTATGCTATTGGCTAAGAACCCTTTTCCTTATCTATGACGTCACATGTTGTTATACCCTACGCCCTAGGACTGGATTACTAATAGTGGTAGCCCTACCGTATATAAAGGTACCATGTACTTCGAGTAGCCCCAGTCCTATCAATAACTGTGAATCACCCCATAGTGCATTGGTATTAGCGACTAAGCCGTTCCTTGTCTGATTTCCTTCGTCCTACGTCTATCGGTACCTGAAGACAACACTACTCCTTTATTGTTATTCCTTCTTGTGGTTGGGTTAGCTATCACTCAGAGTGCCATTAGTCGTGCGACCCATGTACTGTGGCCATCATATCGCAACACTCTTTGCCCCCCAACTCAGGCTATGGAGTGCAGCACTGTTATGAATCGCATTATAACATTCTTTCACTTTCGCATTCTACGCAACGCAAGACTTGTCTCACTTGCGCTTGCACTAATTGATTACCTTTAGCAGATCACGTGACTTGCTTAGTCAACAGTCTAGGCCCTGTCCATCACGTGACACGATCCAGACCTGGGTATTCCTTTACCCTATCTATGACGTCACGCCTCGAGTACTCTTCCTGGCCTACACGTTGTCCCCTCGTTCCTCCGGGTCTAGGTCAGCGCTCCTTATGCTATTGGTTAGTTCTTATCTATGACATCACTTTCTATGATACCCTACGCCCTGGACTGGATTACTAATAGTGGTAGCTGTACGTATATAAAGCTTCCATGTAACAGTAGAGTTCCCCAGTCCTATCAAGAACCGTGATTCTACCAAATCTACTGGTCAATCCCTTGAGAAGACTATCCATTCCCTGTTCATTCTCTCGTCCCCAAAGACTACTGGTATCCAGAGTCTACACTATTGTTCTATCTTCTTGTGGTTGGGTTGATTACCGCTCAGAGTGCCATCAGTCAGTTCGGACCAGTGGCTGTTGGTCTCTGTATCGCAACAAGCACCTTTGATATGCTGCACACCGTGATCATTGGGCCTGCATTGCTCACCGCCTGCCTCCTGCGGAAGCCATCTCCTTGGAGATTTCAGCGCTATATGAAAATGGTAGCAAAAGGAAGGGCGCTCATGGAACTCCCCTTGGTGTGAGCATTTTTTTCTTCATTCATCTCTGTTCTAGTTTGATTAAACCCGATGTTATTTTAAGAGTATATGTGAAGGGCTGAAAGACATTCTTGCGATAGCCTCAGCGGCAGAGCTGGCCACACTGGCCCTGGAAACGATAACGCCTCATGTTGCGATACGATGGCCACAGTACATGGGTTGTCCGACTAACGGCACTCTGAGTGATAGCTAACCCAACCACAAGAAGGAATAACGATAAAGGAGTAGTGTTGTCTTCAGATACTGATAGATGTAGGAGATTGAGAGAACAGTCAAGGAACGGCTTAGTCGCTAAACCAATGCACTATGGGGTGATTCACAGTTATTGATAGGACTGGGGCTACTCGAAGTACATGGAAGCCTTATATACGTACAGCTACCCACTATTAGTAATCCAGTCCTATGACTAAGGTATCGCTAAGCTATGATGTCATAGATAACAAGAATAGGTTAAGCCAATAGCAAAAGGAGAGCAAGACCTAGACCGGAGGAACGAGGGAACAACGAGGATGCCAGGAGGTAGGCTTGAGGCATGACGTCAGAGATAGGATAAAGGTTTACCCGGTTCTAGATCGTATCATGTGATGGACGGGGCTAGACTGCTTAGTCAGCAAGTCACGTGATCTGCTTTGGCATAAAGATTAGTGCAAGCGCAAGTGTGACAAGTCTTGCATTGCGAAGAAGGCAAAGAGTAAGGAATGTTATGACAGATTCATAACACCTCATATCAAAGCATATGATCCTCGTTTTGCGTGGCGTGAACATGAGTTTGTCGTCCGCGATGGAAAATGGGTAGACTTATTGTTACGCGGGAGCGTACAATCACTAGACTCGGTACCAGCTAACTCTTAGGCAGCGATGGCTCACCCACGCCTTCGAGCTAGAAATCGAGAACTGGATCCGAAGGCGGCGACGTCCGTTAGGAAGAGGGCCTTGATCCGCAGTGCTGAGGGTCTTCGACCGTTAGGGAGAAGTCTCACACTGATTGGAGTCTTAGAAGTACGCTGAATTGCGCAGAACTAGCTAGGGAACATAGAAGGGGAGGAAGCCCCTTTATACGTAACGAGAAATGGATATAAGAGGAACCTATCTGGATATGGAAAGCATCCAGAAGGAGAAACGGGAGTCCATGCGGAAGACCGCACTATGAATACAGGACGTCCCGAAGGAGTCATCCAAAAGTGGAAAGCGGAGAGCCGCGTACAAAAGAGGAAACATATGTAAAGGGCAATGTGGAGATCCGTGGAGTGGAAGGGAAGGAATCCACGGTACCCATAAGGGGAAGCGGAGAGCCGCTTCTGGAATTAGAGCCACTGGTCGGGATTACTCTCGAACCAGCCACCCGTCATCGAAGAAGGTATTGAGTGGTCCACATCGGGCCACGTAAAGTAGGAATCTAAGACGGGAAAGCCGTCGTGTAAAGGAGTATCATATGGAGTAAAAGAAAAAGAAAACGTGCCATTGCCGTCGCCTTCAAGAGGCGTCGCTGATAGCCAATCGTCTATGGGGAAATCCGTAACACTTATCACAACATGCCTCCAGTGACCCTTACTTCTACACCGACTGCCTCCATCCGAGCATGCGAAAAAATTCCAATGCTACAGTCTTCAAGACGAAACACTTCACCCTTCATGTTGTCATCCCTGAGTGTCAGTGGATGGAGTTTGAAGCCTTCAAACTCGAGAAATTGGAGTCCGAGTTACCGCCTGATTGAGGCTCAGGCTCCTCGAAACAGCAAGCAAAGCCACAGTGTCGTGTATCTGCAGTTGCCTCAAGCAAGTCGACACCCACCACATTGCTCTCTGCAGTTTCCTCCCGGTCTGAGGGGCCTGCTCCTCCTGTCTCCCTTTTTGATCAGTCTAGCACATCCAACGTTTCATCTCCCCATACCACCACCAAATGACAACATGCTCACTCAAGAAGTATCTCCAGTCTTTCTGGTTCATCTCCGCTGCACAAGAAACAGGTTTCTGCCACACTCCCTGACCTGAATGATCTCAAAGATGCTCTCCAAGTTGGAGGAGGCACAGACTTAGACTTAGCAAGAGGTAGGCAAGTGCTTGTTGCAAAATTCACTCATCAATCTGATGTCTTGGTCATGTAGTGCTTAAACGGCAGCTTGAACCCATTGACTTTTTTCCAATACCAACTCAGGACCTCATGGAACTGGTCGCAGGGAATACTGCTTTCAGCATCGATCCCGCTGTTCCCTTCATGGGTACTATTCACCTCACCCACTCATGGAATGACATCATTGGTGTTGATGCATTCAAGACTTGTGAAGTTGCACATCTCAACCTATTTCCTCCAAGAGTCATAGGGCTCGGATCAAAGGCGAACAAGGAAATTGTGGTCAAGCGGCTGTATGACAGACAACCAGGGCCTCCTTATACACGGTTGTTGCTTGCTGATGAATCAACGAAGCTCTTTCGTGAAGCCAATGTACTGTATTGGTCAAAAGTCCTTCTCAACGTGACGTACAATTACATCCATAACTGCATTTCTGAGGCCATCAACCTTCCTCCTTTCGACATCCCACAATTGCATTTCATCAACGCTGGATTGATCTGTGCCTACGCTGAAAGGCCCAATGCTCCTGAAGGCAGAGCCCCAAAACCAGGTGCTGTCAGCATGATGTATCTCACAGAAGAACTCATTATGCACAACTTTACTGATGATCTGGACAATCTGGACTACGTGGGATTCATCAAATTTATTCACAATGGCGCCACAACCCCTTGCCTGCAACCTGGGCAAATTGGGTTTGAGACCATCAAATTTCTTGCATTCACCCAACATGTGCAGTACGCAACCACGGGTGGCCAGGTGTACTGTACATTTCAGATTACCAAGGTATGTAGCGTCATTGTAGTATCATCAATTCAACCTCACTAATGTTCTGATATAGGCAGTACAACCATTCTTTCTGACCCTCAAATCCTAACGCACCTGTGCGTATAAACAACTCAGTGTAAAAAATTACGCTAATAACAGAGTCTAGGAATGTTAACCAGGGGTGTTCTCTGTTCGGGGATGGAAATTTGGAACATAGGGTCACAGTTTTTGAGGATCAGCACATATGTAACAAGTTCTGTAAATGGCCAGGCTTCAATTCGAAGTCATTTGGGGACAGTGCTGCCAATGGGAAAGCATGAGGTAGTTTATCTGATCACTCACTGTGGCAATGGTATCTTGGCATTGTACACTACATTGCTCTAGTGTAAGGTCATATGGGCATGGAAATTTTTTGCTTAAATTGAAGTGCATAGTAAAAATTACCTTGGTCAAAGGGCAGCGGAAACAAGAAATTATTTACTAAGCTGAAGTGACTGGGGTTGTCGATGTTTGTCCGGAGAATCCATCCTTTCAGAGCGAGGCCTTCGGGCCGAGAATTACTTTTTCGAGAGCACGGTTGTCCTGCTTTCCATACAGTATTGGACCATCACTTGCGCCAATATTAAGACAATTAAATATCATCATATATATAATGATGCATTTATTTTCTGCTTATGCAATTTATTTTATGAGATCTATGACACCATGGTAAAACATGTCCTTCACTATAAGGTAGTCCTCAAATTTTGTTGTTGGACAGATCTCATCTGGCACAAGTGATGGTTTATAGCCAATTTTGAGTGCTTAGTACTTCGAGACATGTCCATAGCTCAATATTGATTGCAAAAATTGCTTCAAAAACACCGGAGCACCCTTGATGGCTGCCTAATCCTTCATGAGAGTGAAAAAGGTTTGTATGATATGAAGTTGTCATGTTGTGATGCTGCCCAAAAAGTTTCATGGCACAAGTGTTATGAATCTGTCATAACATTCTTTTATCTTCGCCTTCTTCACAACGCAAGACTTGTCACACTTGCGCTTGCACTAATCTTTACGCCAAAGCAGTCTAGCCCCGCCCATCACGTGATACAATCTAGAACCAGGTAATCCTTTACCCTATCTCTGACATCATGCCTCGAGCCTACCTCCTGGCATCCTCGTTGTTCCCTCGTTCCTCCGGTCTAGGTCTTACTCTCCTTTTGCTATTGGCTTAACCTATTCTTGTTATCTATGACATCATAGCTTAGCGATACCTTAGTCATTGGACTGGATTACTAATAGTGGGTAGCTGTACGTATATAAGGCTTCCATGTACTTC
>JBBPNX010000593.1:0-16697 GCA_038091155.1 Harrya chromipes | reverse complement strand
ATGCACACGGGTCAGCATTGATATGAAGGCCCACAGAATCAATCTTGACGTACGACTTTGGTGTGACGCTGGCCAGGACGACCCCAGAGTGTACCGATAGGTGCCATTTCACAACACGGGTGGAAAAAGGTAAGCGACTACAATCGCGATAATCCGACAGCGCCACGCAGGCCTTATATATTCATGCATCAGGATGGACGGATTCGAACTGCGCCGGAAGTCTTAATATTAATGATGT
This sequence comes from Harrya chromipes, assembly GCA_038091155.1. Classification (NCBI taxonomy): domain Eukaryota; kingdom Fungi; phylum Basidiomycota; class Agaricomycetes; order Boletales; family Boletaceae; genus Harrya; species Harrya chromipes. The sequence continues at coordinate 16,459 of JBBPNX010000593.1, read as the reverse complement.
TCTGCCTGAGAAAAAAAATGCCAGCAAGGAGTCAGCAGACAACGAGAAACCGCGCTCTACACCCTTCCATCATATTGCATAATGTCAAAGTAGCTCGTTAAGGTAGCTTATCAAGACTGATGGGGCATTGACCCTGGGTCTGACAGTCTGACTCGTCGGCGACTGTAAAGCTTCATCTTTGGGTGTGCGACATGGGGAAGCGAGGAGGAGACCTTTGGATGGTGATAGGGTGAGGATGTGGTGTGGGCGAAAGCGGGTAGCGTTTTTTCGACCCCGAGGCGTGCGCGGGATCGCTGAGACGAACCTCTGTGGCTGTGCTCGTCCCTGTTTCAATCGTCCACTCAATCGTGTCTTGCAATTTAGTCAACGTCAGCTCTGCCTGGTCCTAAGACACTCGATATCAGCTGTATCTACTCCCCAAGCTTTTCGGACCCAGTCGACTTCGAGTCTACCCGCTCATGCAAACAGCAGGCGGGCTCCACAAGACCGACCGACATGTCACTAGAGCTGTACACTCCCAATGCAAACAAGGAATTGCATAGGTTACACAGGCAAGCGACTGTGCTCTTCCGGTCTTGGATGCTACTGATGGCTAGATTTACAAGACTTCCAAAACACACGACGGCAGTATGGATAGAGGGCTACAAACTGATCAAACGCCTCCAAAAATATTTTCCAGGCACTGCGGGTTCAAGAAGCCGCTAACTGTGCACACCCAATCAACTGATCGGGGACAATGGCCTAAAATATCGATCAGATGCGTCACGGCATCCGGTCGAGAAAGGGCGGATATAACGCAGACTAGGCTTATAACCCTTGTTCATGATTGCGGAGACTTTAATTCTGTCCATGATATCAGTCTGAAGCCCGCCCTTCCCAGGTACGGTCAGTGTTAACCTCCGAGTCGCTCGAACTGCGGATTGTGTCTGGTCATTTATCCGTTCATAGGATCAACGCATAATCCCACCATTTTGCGGGTCGCAACGGAAGATGACGCTACAGTCATACAGTTTGGTTGTGGTCTGGATGCCCTTGCAGATAGATTCCGACTAGTGGGGTACGAATCTCATTGGGTCTGTCTACATCGTTTCTAATTATTTATAGCAAGTTTTTGTATTTGAACGCCTGCTAAGTGCTAACCCATGTTACGACTATGCCAAGTACATCGCTAGTACGCGCGTCACCTCAGATCACGGACACGTCACAGATTTGGGGTATGCGGCTACTTTGTTATCAACCGATTTGATTAGTAACTACTAATAAAATTCTCACAGTCCATCTACAATCACCGTGTCGTAAAGCAATGATTTCTCCATGATGCTGTGGAGTCTCAAGTGACAATGAGGCCTAGTGAGGTATGACCAGTAATGCTGATGATGGTGGTGATGTTGCTGGGGAAGCGCATCACTCGTCACTGAAACTGGTATAAGACCGCCCGGTAGTCAACCCATCATAAAAACTTCCCCATAGAAGTGCAAGAGTCAGACTATACTCTCACAACCCACCTTCCAGTGATTACTTTCCATTCAAAACAAGCCCAATGACTCGTGCAACGACCAACCTGGGAGGAACTGTGTCGTGGTTGGCAAAGTCGCCGTGAGTCCCAGTCATCATACCCGACTTCACATCAGTCTCACTGTCTCCGTGACTTGGACAGCATGGTCTCATGAACATGACGCGAGTAACATGTCCGTAGCTTTCCGAACGCCTACTGATTTCCAGCATCTTATAGATGGCGAGAGGATCCCGTTCCCGACGAACAATGCTTCGAAGCAATCAAAGCAGGCGTCGATGCCTTGCCTCCTGGCACTAAAATGTTCCTCAATGGAGGTGAGCTGGAAGTTGCTGACACGGCCAGGCCTTTTTTCTCATGGTTGTTCGTGAACAGGAGAAGTTTATGGTCATAACCTTTCTACTACCAATCTGGAAATGATCGCTAGATTCTTTGAAAAGTACCCCGAATATGTCGATAGAACATTCTTGTCCATCAAGGTGAGCCAGACCAATCACCTACAATGTCGACGATACAATATTTTTCCTTGTTTCTTTTCAGGGTGAATTCAGGTTCGAATCCGGGCAACCTCGTCCAGACGGCTCGTGAGCATTTACCAATTGCGATGGTCCTGAACAAACATTTTTATGATTTACGCAGTCCCGAGACTCTCACTCGGAGCGTCAATTTAATAAACGAGAAGTTGAGAGGAACAAAGCGGCTCGATCTGTATGAATGTGGTCGTGTTGACCCCAACGTCCCCGTGGAAGTATCCATCGCTGCCATCGCGAAGCTTAGGGGCGAGGGAAAGTTGGACCACATTGGTATGTCCGAGTGCAGCGCAGAAACCCTCCGTCGTGGTCACAAGGTTCCTATTACCCACGATCGTCATGCATGCAACTGAGTCATCTCCAAGGTTCATCCAATCAGTGTCGTGGAGATTGAGATCAGCCCGTTTTCGTACGAACCACAAGCGCGGGACGGTCAGTTTTTGATATACTCACTTCTGCGACACTTGATCTGATTTCATCCCACTGGCCTAGTCATCGCCACCGCAAAGGAGCTTGGTATAGCTGTTGCAGCTTACTCGTAAGCTCTCTCCGTTGACCTTCTTTCCGCGTTTTTTGTTGACGATAGTATAGGCCCATTGGGAGAGGCTTCTTGACTGGGCAAATCAGGAAACTCGAGGACATTCCTGGTACGCCATGTTGGACATCTTGGTATGCAGCGCGCACACCTGTGAGATGGCGTGATTACTGTTACCTTTTTGTGATTGGTGTCGGCTTGGAAACGCTTAGTCATAGTTTGGACTTTAAACTTCGCATTCTTTGTTTTTGCTCCTCAGCCTGTTGAACCGACACAACGGCTGAGGTACGTCTCCATCTAATCGTGAAACATACCCGATAGACTTACATACATTACTTAGACTCGTCTTGTATCAGCTCGTATCACGCCACTGTTCTAAAATCTCAAGACTGACACATCATCATGCATCATGGTCTGCAGAGGGAGACGTGCGCCGTCTCTTTGAGTTGCCTCGTTTCGAAGAAGAGGTAAGCCTCGCGCATGTACACACAACCAGACATGCTTTCTCACTCGCATACGCACAACAGAATATTCGGCACAACATTGCCATCGTAGATGGACTGACTGAGCTTGCCAAGAAGAAGAACATCACGACCGCACAGCTTTGTATTGCTTGGGTCGGCTCCCTCGGTGCGCATGTCATACCGCTTCCGGGATCGTCGTACGTCGCAAATTTTTTCGTGGCATTCCTGCCGAGATTTCTGATCATGATTCCCCCTCTCTTGCCGCAGGCACGCCAAGCGCACACTTGAGAATTCCGCTGGTGGCGATATCGTGTTCACTGAGAAGGAGCTGCAGGAGATCAGTCAGTTCATCGAAAGCGCTGATGTCAAAGGGGGTAGATACCCTGAAAGCCACGCAAAATTGCTCTGGGCGTCATGTAGGATTGTACAGTATCGCGATCGACCTTTGAATTTTGAAACATGCGAAAAGTCCACAAACTACCTTGAGACGGCGAATTAATTGATATGCTGGAGTGCACCAAGTCCTCGACTGAGAGGAGTTTCGACGCGCGTACAAACACATCTCCTCAACATATAAATTCCTCGTCCGACATAAAGGAACTAACCCAGAGACGTTCTCGGACCGCGTCGTCGCTATCCCCTCTGTTTCCACTTCCACATTCGCCACTCGCCTAGTCACACTCTCAGAGTCTCTCCAAAGCCCACCGCCTCGAATCACTATACTGATCTCACCTCCAATAACACACTGCTCACCCACATGTTCCAAACTCGTCGCGCGCACACCCATCTCACAGCGCTGTTTCGGTTTATTGACCTAGTAGTCCAGTTATATGGGACTGTTGTGAAGCGACTATTCTGTTCGTGACTATTGGGCGGAACGTTGGTGTGAAAAACGTCCGGACGAGCAGCGTACAGAAAGGACGCTGCAGTTGACGACTACCCACGCAATGGAAGATTCATCTCCAACAAAAATATCGAGGCAAACGGTCATTCATTTATAATGAAAGGTGCGGATTAACGGAGTCATGATCAGTGACGGTCAGTCTCACTGCCAGTGCGATAGCACTTCTGTTTCATTCTAAACAAACAAAAGATGCTAGTTGTGAGGATGTCCGATGCAAGATGTCGGTTGGGCTGACTCCTGAGGTATAACTAGAACTCACACTACAGAGCGTATACAGCATTATACGGCAGATACAGCATAGGAATTTCTCGCCGACATCCCCGAAACTGTATGACTTGTATGTGCCTAGTATGTATGTATTTGGACCACACTACGTGTTCCGATCAGTTTTATGGAGAACTCCAGGTCTCGACCAACGCTGGTGATAGAAGCGCACGTGGATGGGAAGAAGCGCCGAGGATCGAGTCACGAGGTGTTCTCGAGAAGGAGACATGTGTATCTGGAGAGTTGCTGCAAGTCAACCACAAGCTCCTTTATTACTGTCATACTGTCACCCACTGGCGTGTTTTCCGTATTGCGCCTACCAGTACGCCCAAGAACCAAGAGAGGTGAGTATATGGATATGATAATGGAAAGGACAAATATTGATGACTCGAAGACACATGCCAGAGTCGAGCCTGAGTGAGGGTGGTGCTGACCCGGGGTCCAGTAAGGTCGAGCAAAGAACGGTCGAGTCAGAAAAGGAAGAAAGGCCGAACCAAGACGGCGAGGGCGAGGCAGTCGAAGATGAAACTGAAAGGGCCATCACCACCGCGCAGAAAGACAAGGGAAAGTTAATTGAAATCGATGCACAGGATATCATACAGTCGGTGGTATTTCTGGCTGATGGGAAACACGTCATGGCCGGTGGACTCGGAGGAAAAATACGATGCTGGCGCACAGTGGATGGAAAGGAGATCGGGAGCGCACTGGATGCGGGGACTGACATTCACGGCATTGTGGTATCGCAAGACGGGAAGTGGGTCGTGAGTAGGTCCAGCGGGAAAGTGGTTGTGTGGGATGCGCAGAGCGGAAGGAAGGTAACCGAATTGAAGGGCTACGGAGACGTGTATGCCGTTGACATCTCTCCGGACGGGACAAAAATCGTCACGGGATGGAATGACCGGACCACACTCTGTTCAATCTCGACGGGGGAGGAACTGCTCAGACTGGAGGACATTGGCCTTCCAGTGGTCGCGGCAAAATTTTCGCCCAACGGCCAGCTCTTGGCAACGGCTTCGTGGGGGCGCGAGTTTGTCCGGATTTATGACGCTCACAATGGCCACCTGCTTGCTGATGTCAAGATCAGAGTCACTCATCCGAGTCGACCTCAAAACTGGCAGACCATCATAATAGCCTGGCATCACGACAGCAAGCATTTCTCTGTTGTGTCATGGGATGGCCACGTTCACCATCTCGACATATCTGGGGCCATGCTCTCGAATTGGCGGATTCGCGGTGACAATGACCCTAGGCCTCTGCCCATCGACAATACTGCCTTGGCAGTGCCAAGTGACGGCACATACATTGCAGTGTCGGCCAACTCATCTGTTTCATTTTGGTCCACTCTGACACATCAAAAATTTGGGCTGCGCATCACCCACACGGGTACCGTCACGTCCATGGCCATCTCTGCAAACCATGACATGGTGACGAGTGTGGGAAAGACCATCATAGTATGGAGTCTCGACGACATTCTTCAATCTCCCTACTGCGACGACGTAAGTACATACACCTTCTAGTGGATGACACGCCTTCCTCATCACAATTCAAAAGATCGTCCAAATTCTCCAAAATTGGGCTGCAAGGCTCCGGAGTCGCTTCGAGGCGCAGTCACGCCAGCTCCAATATCACAAAATCGCCCATCTCACTGCTCAACTGGAGGACTTGAACCACTCAATTGCCATTAAAATGGAGAAGCTTGATGTCACGCAGAAAGAAATCGACCAGCTTCGGCATGTACCCTACGAGCTCGTCTCCGTGCGCAATGACCTCGGAACCTCCCAATCACAAACCGACGGCATCCACCACCGGTACAATGACCAGCTGAGAGAGTTGCAGTCTGCCATTACAGACCATAATCAGCCCCCTGAACTTGAAGTATCTGATGTTCAGCAATTCATTGCCGACTCGGATATGGATTTCGAGGCGATGATCGTCCGGGCTGTGGAACAGCTCAATACAGGTATTTGGCTGAGCGCGGTACTCACGGCTAAGTATTTTATCGACCACTGGCACCTTCAGTCCCCCGATGTCGAAGAACAATCATCCGCGGCACAACACGTCTCCGAGTTCATCCCTCGAACGTTGGCAGACAGCTTTGGGAGGATGTCACGCCACGGCATCGCTGTATACCTCCCAATCGCTTTCCGGGCGTACCTTGCCTGTCGCTTACACCGGATCATTTTCTCGTGGACCATGGACAAAGCACAGGATGAGTTCTTGAACAAGTTATACAAGCGTCTGCAAGAATCAGGCAAGCTCTTGATTTTAAGTCTTATCAACTGTTCCGCTAACGGTAATTTGGAACAGAGTCGCCAGAGTTTGCTGCGGGTTGGCGATCACTAACACATACCTATCTCTCCACCTGCACCAGCAACGACAACCTCATATCGGATATCACACAAGGGCTTTCCGACATCGTCGTTGCAGCCGGTTGCACCGTCTCTGCTATGGCCGCACAATCAGAGATATCGTCGAGGTTCTACGGAAAGATATCATCTATCATTTCAACTGCTGAAAACATCAGGACGTTAGTTGGGAGTGCGACAGCAGCCGATTTCAAAGTCGTCGCAGCGTATTCCCCACAGGTATTCGACGAGGAGACGATGGCAGTAGATTACCGTAAAGGTCAGGCAAGGCAAGGTAGAGTTTTTCAAGGCCAGAAAATTCTATGCACGACTTGTTTGGGGTTGATCAAGGAAGTTGTCACGCCGTCGCCAGCTCCGGGTCGGAAAAATACCTCGATAGTGTCGACGGTGGTAAAGGCAAGGGTTCTTCTCCAGTCTTCACTGCACAGTCTGGGCTGATGTAGGGTCGTCGATGTGTGCTCCCGAGTTGTCATTGTATTTGTATCTCCACAATCCTGTAGTGTATCATGTACGGAACGTGTGAATGACAGTTTCATACTACTACTTGGATTCTCTGAACTGCTATATGGTTCCGCACCATCAGCTCCTCTCACCAAATCTTGCCACTCTATTGATCACTCTAGTTACAATACGGTTCACGGCCAGGGCCTGAATCCTCGCTGGTAAGGAGACACGCTTGTACTGTATATGTATAATGTCGTGTCACGCTATTCCGACCAACTCCGAGTCGGTCTCGCAAGTACGCACCTCACGTCACTATGAAGAATTTAAAGAACAGTCTCGGAAAGGGAAGTTACTCGCCGCTCTTAAAGTCAACGCCGAACCCGTCAACCTTGCCTGGTCCGTGCATGTGTCAGCAAGCGCAGGAAAGAACGACGCGACGCCACCAGTGCCACAAACGATATCAAGCCTCAGGCGCACTCATTGCAAGGTGCCACGTTGAGGGGGAAGAAAAGTCACAGGACACGGTTGGTCCGCATGCCTGTCCGCTCGTGCCCTCGGAGCCTATGCTGCAGAAAACCGATATCAAGTTATTTATCTTGACAGATGGGTTACAACTCTCATGTTCATGATTCTGGAAACCTGGATCAGATCGCCACAAAACCCTGAAAAACATCGCAAAGTTACGACAAGAGTGAGGATCGGGGGGAAAGGACGTGGGTGTGCAACAAAAAGAGATCGGCTGGCCGGGCGAGTAAACGACCGCGCTCCTTGTTGTCGTGATAGCATCATCTGGTGAAAATGTTTTCGAGATTATGCATCAGGTCGAAAAAAAAGTGATTAGATGGATAGGACAATCGAAATGAGTATACTAATGTGTTCGTTCTTGTCGAGTCGTACGAATGTTTTCCGGATTACGCCCACGCCTAAGAACTGAGTAGGTCTATGGGACAGTGGGAAAGACGATACTGACGAGTTGCAAGACTGGAATGAGGGTGGTGTTGGTATGGCCAAGCAGAAGAACCAACGACCGAACGGGAATGGCAAAGAGGGGTGTAATATTGACGAGGATTTACGTAAACATGGCTACTGCTACCATACAAAACGACGAGGTGGAACCCATCAAAATCAAAATCATCGATGAGGTATTTTGTCGCATTCCTCGCCGATGGGGAGCACGTCGTGTCGGGTGGGACCGAAGGAAAGATTCGATGCTAGAAAACAGAAACCTAACAGGATATGGGAAAATGAATGCGGCGGAGTTCCGTGGTTCTCAACGTTCATTAGGGTGTGTTGTGACAAAAATCGTGACGGGACCAGACGACAGGACTGCCCGCGTCTGGCAACGCACGACTGGAACACAACGACGTGGTGGTTCCGTGAAATATTCAACCAACGGACGACCGTTGCCAGTGAGCTCAAGGTTGAGGCCAGGGGGATCGGCTTGGTCCGGATCAAGGTCAATGAGTCACATGTCACACTGCTACGCCGAGTCACGGTACGCAGGCATCGATGCCTTGCCTCCAGGTGCTAAAATGCTCCTCGATGAAGGTAAGTTAAAAGTCACCTGATAATCCTTGACTTTTTTTTTCTCATTATCGCCCCTGAACAGGAGAATTTTACGGTCGTAACCTTTCCACTACCAATCTGGAACTGATCGCCAGATTCTTCGAAAATTGCTCCGACGTCGACAGGACGTTCTTGTCTGAGGTTAGTTGGGCCCACCACACATACTTCCGATGACGCATTCTTCTTTCTTTCTAGGTTTTCTTTTTAGGGAGGCGTCACGTTTGAATCTGGGAAACTTTATCTAGACTGCTCGTGAGTTTGCCAATCATGGTTGAACAAGCGTGTTTATAGTTTTACAGTCCCGAGGCGCTCACTCGGAGCGTCGATTTGATAAACGAGAAACGGAGTACGAATATGCTCGCGTTGATCCCAACGTCCCCGTAAAAGTATCCATCGCTTCTCGCGAAGCTCAAGCATGGGGGACAGTTGGACCACATCGGCATGTCGGAGACCCTCCGCTGTGGTCACAAGGTTCGTACGATCCGTGATCACCACGCGCACAACCGAGTCCCCTTTTCCTAGCTTCACCCGGTCAGTGTTATCGCGTTGTCGTATGAGCCACAACCGCGCGATAGTCAGGCTATTTATCCGTTGACAGGATCAGCGCATAATCCCACCATTTTGCGGGTCGCAACAGGAGATGACGCTATAGTCGTATAGTTTGGTTGTGGTTTGGATGCCCTTGCAGATAGATTCCGACTAGTGGGCCGCAGCACGAGTCTCGTCGGGTCTGTCTACATTGTTTCTAATGAGTCATTATTGCTTATAGCACGTTTTTGTATTTGAATGCCTGCTAACTCATCCTACGACCATGCCGAGTACATTGCTAGTACGCGCGTCACTTCGGATCATGGACGACACAGATTTGGGGTATGCGGCTACTTTGTTATCAACCGGTTTGATTAGTAACTACTAATAAAATTCTCGCAGTCCATCTACAATCACCGATCATGTCGTAAAGCAATGATTTATCCATGATGCTGTGGACTTCCGGTGACAGTGAGGCCTAGTGAAGTACGTATGACCAATAGTGCCGATGATGGTGATGTTGCCGGGGAAGCGCGTCAGACTCGTCACTGAAACAAGTATGCGGCAGTCAACCAACTATAAAATCTTCCCCATAAAGTGCAGGAGTCAGAATACTTGCACAACCCACCTGCCAGTGATTACTTTCCATTCAAAACAAGAAACCCCGATGACTCGTGCAACGACCAACCTAGGAGGAACCGCGTCCAGCGTCGTGGTTGGCAAAGTCGCCGTGAGTCCCTGTCAACCTATCCGACTTCACATCAGTCTCACTGTCTCCGCGACTTGGACAGCATGGTCTCATGAACATGACGCGAGTAACATGTCCATAGCTTTCCGAACGCCTACTGATTTCCAGCATCTTATAGATGGCGAGAGGATCCCGTTCCCGACGAGCAATGCTTCGAAGCAATCAAAGCAGGCGTCGACGCGCTGCCTCCCGGTACTAAAATGTTCCTCAATGGAGGTAAGCCAAGGGTCGTCTGACAACCCCTGATTGTTTTTTTTTCTTCTCATTATCGTTGAACAGGAGAATTTTACGGTCATAACCTTTCCATTACCAATCTGGAAATGATCGCTAGATTCTTTGAAAAGTACCCCGGATATGCCGATAAAACGTTCTTGTCCATCAAGGTGAGTCGGACCACTCGCTTACAATGTCGACGATACAGTCCTCAATCTCCCTTTTCTTTTCAGGGAGGCGTCACATTTGAATCTGGGAAACATCATCTAGACTGCTCGTGAGTTTGCCAATCACGGTCGAACAAGCGTGTTTATAGTTTTACAGTCCCGAGGCGCTCACTCGGAGCGTCAATTTGATAAACGAGACACTGAGAGGAACGAAGCGGCTCGACCTGTACGAGTGTGCTCGCGTTGACCCCAACGTCCCCGTGGAAGTATCCATCGCTGCACTCGCGAAGCTCAAACGTGAAGGAAAGTTGGACCACATTGGTATGTCCGAGTGCAGCGCGGAGACCCTCCGTCGTGGTCACAAGGTTCGTATTACCCACGATCATCATGCATGCAACTGAGTCATCTCCAAGGTTCATCCAATCAGTGTCGTGGAGATTGAGATCAGCCCGTTTTCGTATGAACCACAAGCGCGGGACGGTCGGTTTTCGAAATACTAACTTCTGCGACACTTGATCTGATATGATCCCACTGGCCCAGTCATCGCCACCGCAAAAGAGCTTGGTATAGCCGTTGCAGCTTACTCGTGAGCTCCCTCCATTGGAGTTTTGTTGCATTTTGTTGAATATAGTATAGTCCCATTGGAAGAGGCTTCTTGACTGGGCAAATCAGGAAACTCGAGGACCTCCCCGGTATGTGCCCCCTTGACGCGCTGCTCCAACGTCTCGAAAGACTAATGCGTCACGATTTGCAGAGGGAGACATGCGCCGCCACGCACCTCGTTTCGAAGAAGAGACTATTCGGCACAACATTGCCATCGTAGATGGGCTGACTGAGCTTGCCAAGAAGAAGAACATCACGACCGCACAGCTTTGTATTGCTTGGGTCGGCTCTCTCGGTGCGCACGTCATACCCCTTCCGGGATCGTCGTACGTCGACTTTTTTCGTTGCATTCCTGTCGAGATTTCTGATCATGATTCCCCCTCTCTTCCCGCAGGCACGCCAAGCGCACACTTGAGAATTCTGCTGGTGGCGATATCGTGTTCACTGAGAAGGAGCTGCAGGAGATCAGTCAGTTCATCGAAAACGCTGATGTCAAGGGAGGTAGATACCCTGAAGGCCACACAGAATTGCTCTGGGCCTAGTTCCTTGGCATCAAGTAGGATTATACAGTATCGCGATCGACCTTTGAATTTTAAAATATGCTGAAAGTCCACAAATTGCCTTGAGATGGCGAATGAATTGACATGCTGGAGTGCACCAAGTCCTCAACTGAGAGGAGTTTCGACGCGTGTACAAACATATCTCTTCAGCGTACGAATTCCCTCGTCCGACATAAAGCTTTAAAGGAACCAACCCAGACCGCGTCGTCGCTCTCCTCTCCGTTTCCACTCCCACATTCGCCGCTCGCCTAGTCACTCTCAGTCTCTCCAAAGCGACTATTCTGTTCGTGACTTTTGGGGTGGCACGGTGGTGTAGAACGTCTGGACGAGCAGTGTACAGAAAGGACGCGCGGTTGACGACTACCCACAGAATGAAAGCCTCATCTCGAACAGAAAATTCGATGTAAACGACCTAGCTGACGAATCTTCATTGATACTGAAAGGCGCGGGTTAACAGAGTGAGTCTCACTGCGATAGAACTTCCGTTTCATTCTAAACGATCAATGGATGCTGGTTGTGAGGGTGTCTGATGTAAGACGTCGGTTGGGCTGAGGCATAACTAGAACTCACACGACAAAGCGTTGTACGGTAGATACTTAGTACGGAGGGAATTGCATAAGAATTTCTCCGACATCCCAGAAACTGTATGACTTGACTTGTGCCTATTTGGACCACACTACGTGTCCTGGTCAGTTTTGCGGAGAGCTCCAGGTCTCGACCAACGCCGGGGATAGAAGCGCACGTGGATGGGAAAAAGCGCCGAACCCTTGACCGGCTTGACCCATGTCTTTGCCAGTGTCACCGTGCACAGCCAACTATCGACCGACTCGGCGCTAGCATCTCTAGTAATACTCGCCTCGCGGAATCCAACGATGCACAGAATGCAGAGTACCCCGCAGCACATTTACGCAACCAACCTGAAACAGAAGTTCGGTTACCCTTTGCGCAATCCCCAGCCATATAGCGAGCTCTCTGAACCTTATAGAAGCAAAGGCCTCCAGATTGGCGACATTGGCCACGTCAACCAGCATGGCACATTCAATCTGCTTTTCAACGTGGGATCTCCTGGTATTGTCCTCAGGTTGCCAAAGGACCCGCTGGCATACAAAGAGTCCCTTCAGTCGGCACTCCGCGAACCACCAAGGGTGACCCCTGTGATTGCCCCCAAATCAGTGTTTATGGCAGGTGTCACACAGGATGATGCAGGGGATTCGAGGTACGTTTACATTAGTGCAAATATACATATCACAATTTGAAGTCTGACTCGCCAGCATCATGACCAGCAAGGATTACGTATTCACTGTGGATCGCACGGAAGGCGCTATCCTTATTCTCCCAGAGGGTGCATGGTTGTTTGAGCTCGAGGACAAGTACTTGAAGCACATTCAGGAGCACATTACAAAGCATGCACCTGACTGGTGCAAATATGCCAATCAAGACTCCCTCTATCTGCTTACCGCCGTGTACAGGGCGAAATCATGGACCCTGGGAACATTTCATCACGGTGCTATTGGCCAGAAAATACATGTCTATCCTGAAGACAATTCCACTCCTGTCGCGTTCAGATGGACGTCTCCATTCGACACGGATAGCCAACAAGCCCCTAAAGGGAATAGTTATCTCAATCAAGCTGTTTTTATAAAAGGATTCAAAATCACAGTGAGATACCAAAAGCTTACACTGGAGCGCCTGGAACCCCCAGAGGCGTTGTTTGCCCGTAGTATCTTCAGCCAACTGCGCCTGAAAGCTCGCAAGTTGCTAGCTGGACCGAGTGAGTTATATAGTCATGTCATAACGGCGCGGGTTAACATTGGTTAGATACCATGATCGAGTACTTCCCCCGATTGAACTCCAAGGTTTTTTATCGGCCATTCACTATGTGCACTAAGACTAAGGTATTCTTCAGCCCAGCCATCTTTTGGACATCCACGCCAAGTGTGCGAACATCCGGAGTCGCTATGAGTCCAAGTTACGCCAACTCCGAATTGCCACCCTCACTATCGAGCTGCAACACCGGAAGAAATCAGTCGCCAGTAACAAGGCCAAGCTTACTGCCGTGCGTCGAGAGCTTGACCAGCTGCCTGACGTATCACAAGAGCTTATCTCTACGCGTGATGATCTCGGAGTCTCCCAAACACATATTCACGAAATCCACCAACAACACCGTGATCAAGTCAGACATCTCACGTCTGCCGTCGCACATTACCCATCCGAATCATCTGCCACCCAGCAATGGATTGCAGACTTGAATGTGGATGCAGAGGAGATGATTGTCCTGTCTGTGAAAAGGCTCAATACAGATGTTTGGCTGAGCGCGGTGCTCATGGCCAAGCGTTTTATCGACCGTTACCAGACTCCCGGTGTCAAAGAACAATCATCCGCGGCGCAACGTGTCTCCGAGTCTCTGTCTCATATATTGGTAGATCACTTGGGCAGAATGTCACGCCACACCGCTGCTATGTACCTCCCAATCGCGTTCCGGGCATATCTCACCTGTCGCTTACACTGGATCATTTCCTCGTGGACATTGGACAAAAGACAGGACGATCTGTTCAACGAGTTATACAGGGATGTGCAACAATCAGGCAAGTTCTCGATTTCCAAGTATGTACTATCGATCGTTCTGCTAACGATAACTTGGAACAGAGTTGCAGGAGTTCGCTGCGGGCTGGCGGTCACTTACACATGTCCATCTCTCCACCTGTACCACCAACGATAGCCTTGTATCGGATACCATCCAAGGGCTCTCCGACATTGTCGTTGCATCCGGTTGCGCCGCCTCTTCTTCCACCGCACACTCAAATATCTCATCGACATTCCGGCACAGGATATCGTCCATCATTTCAATCGCTGACAATCTTCGTCAGTCAGTTGGGGGTGCCACGGTGGCTGACTTCAAAGTCATCGCTGTCCATCCCACACAGATATTCGACGAGAAGACGATGGAAGTGGATCACGGTATAGGTCGTTCGGGGCCAGGCAGAGCGTCCAGACAGAAAGTTCTATGCACTACTCATTTGGGGTTGGTCAGGGAAAGCATCACACAGTCGCCGCTTCCGGGTCAGAGAAATGCCTTGACGGTGTCGACGGTGGTAAAGGCCAAGGTTCTTCTTCAGTCATTGTTGTAATAACAAGACACTTTCGTTTTTCTCTATACTCGCAAGGATGGAGTCCTTTCTAAACCATCCACGAATGCTGCCCCTCGGTCAATCCCTTCCTCAGTGAGAAGGTTGCTCGTGCTCCGTGCATCCTCCATGTCCACGCGCTTGTACACAACGCTACTGAGACGCATCACACCGCTCCGCCGAATGCCAAAAGTATGATCCAAGAGTGGTTTTGCGATCCGGTACCTTTAAGTTACTCCGTTGAGTCCGCCAGGCCCCGAAAAGATCAAGACCAGGAGGAAACGGACATTCTCGACATCACCGAGCCGAGTGCTGCAGCGCTGACCCTTGATCACCTGTTAGTCTGTGAGTATTATCATGATTGAGTTCTGCAAAGAACGACGCGACGTCACCGTGCCCCCGTTCACTTTTCTCTGCTATTCGTCCGGTGCCACAGGCAGTATCAAGAGGCAACCCCCTGCTGCCCATCATCGCATGCAACCTGCCACCTCCGAACCTGAACAAAGAATCACAAGATACGGATAGCTCACATACTCGTTTGCTAGTCTACATCGACAATGACAGTCCATACACATTCATCGGTTTTACCTCGACCAACTTCACACTAGCGGCATCCTGACGACTGTTGCTGAAAGATAACATTGAGACGAGCATTGACGCGTGTACAAACACATCTCAGTACGACTCCCCTCTGGACATCAACAACGCAACCCAAACCGCGTCATCGCTCACCCCTCGGTCTCCACTTCCACACTCGCCGCCCGCCTCGTCACTCTCTCCAATGCCGCCCGCCTCGGATCCCTATACCCATTCCCACCCCCAAGCGCACTCCCATATCCCAAACTCGTCGCACGCACACCCGGTCCCCTCGCCACCCGCCTTGCACCCGTACTCCCCACCACCCCCTGCTCGTGCTCGCCGCCGCCACCGTCCTTGACAAACTTGATCTTGCTCTCTGGTCTCGGATGCGAACGCGAACCGGGCAGCCCAGCGATCGCCCAAGAGACCTGCACGCCCCGTTTGATGCTCCACAGCCATATCAACCCAAAGACGGGCGTGCTGACGAGGATGTTGAACACGGGGAACAAGTCGGGGTAGCGCGCGGGGGGTGGGACGAGTAGTTCGAGGAGGTGTAAGAGAAGCATGGCAAAGTTGACGGCCTGATTGTGGGTACAGTTTGTCAGTTATTCGGGACGGGTGCGCTACAAGAAGGGGGGAAAGACAGGAGAACACATACAGTCGAGAGCGCGTGCACGAATGAGTCGAAGCGCACGCGAAGGGGGTTGTATCCTATGAGTCGACACCAGAACAGGAGCATCGCAATGTATTGCACGCCGAGACCGTCTTTCTTGAGTAATGGCCACATGCTGTGATTGGGTTTCGTGACAAAGTTCAAGTATAAGGATACAAACGGGCCCGACCTGAAGACACCCACAACGTTCCCGAGAGCACCCCAGGCAAACACTTCTTCGCCAGGCATCGAGCCCGAGAGAAGGAGTGTGAGAGGAAGGAGAGGTAACAATATCGTCTTCTCGTGAACCTGGAACGAAAAGAGGAAAAATGACATCGAGGTCGTTAGCAGCGCGTAAGGAAGTAAAGGCAGTGTTGGGGCCTGAGGCTGTGACGGTCGATCATCTGGAGGTAGCTGGCTCTTGTAACTTCTCCACATGGGTCCGGCGACTGCAGGTAAAAACCCGAGTGCGGTAAGGGCCGCCGAAGCTTTGATCAGCAAGGGCTCCCTTCCCTCAAATACACGCTTCCATTTAAGGACAGTGACGTTGGTGAAACACCAAAAGTTGGCGACCTTGTCTTCGAAAAGGCCACGAGAGAATGGGAAAATACGTGCTATCGAATCCCCGACGGTAGAAATGGGCGAGAATGGAGGAAGGAATGGTGCAAAGACGATCAGAAAGGTGAGTGTGGTGACCA
>JBBPNX010000592.1:0-16713 GCA_038091155.1 Harrya chromipes | reverse complement strand
GCCTTCGTTGCCGCATAGGCCGTTAGGGTCTCGCTTATGCCATTGCCCTTGACCCACACTAATTCCATCGTATTCCACAGACATTCTACTTTACTCATCGTGCTCACGTCATATGCCATGCCCTTCGCACATTCGTCATCGCTTTGTCATCCCTTTGTCATTCTTGCTTACTCCGTTGCTGCCCATAGCAGTGCTTGTGAGTCATGACGAGTCATTTCCCCTTTATATCCAGATGACTCCGCTACCTGCCCTAAAGGGCCTTTACATATATAAACCCTAGATACCTGTCCTTGTAACCTCAGTCTTGATCCACTCAATCTACCTGAGCTTACTTGACTCCTCCTGCGTCCGTCATCGGATCTCCTCCTTCGACTCCTTTGTCTACGTCGTCGACCTTCCAGTCTTCAACCGTCCCCCGGTTAGCGACCGGAACCCTTACTCCTTCGTTGTCTTCCGCTACAGGAAGACTCCCGGTCGTCGCGCGACCACCTGAGGCATCGTCCTCATCCTTTGTCCTTTGTCCTTTGTCCCGCGTCCTTAGGTCGCACCCCCTTGCTCTTGTTCCAACGCGTGGGTGAGTCATCGCCACCGCAGAACCTGAGAACCCTCAACCCTTTGTCCTCGCAAGTCTCATACTCAGTCCTGAGTCCACGATAGCCTGCTCACGCAGCAACCGTAACACTAGCTCACAATTTGCAGGTCTCTGATGGCATTTGGACAAACAGAACAGCAGACAGTATTGTAAAGGTTGCTGTATTACAGATATTCTGACAGTCTCTAGTTCATACTATCAGTTGGAGGACCGTTTTGTATCAAGCACACCACATAGGACCACATAGTAGCTATAATCAGCTCACTAGATCGCCATAGAATAGCATCGGATTTCAGACCTAAATTAGAACTGATAACGTGCTATGAAAACATATGAAAATGTAGTAGACATTAACACGCATTGAAAGCCATAGAAAACCATTTGGATTGTGGACAAAAATCAAAAGCAAGCACATGCTATGAAAACCTATGAGAATGCTAGACATTGACATTCATTCCGTGTCATAAATACTTGTATGAAAAAAATCTATGAATACATCCATTTCTGAGGTGGGTGCATGTGTACCTATTGCCTATGTTTACATGCATTTACAGGGGTCAGCATGTAGCTAGCAGTCCATATGACATTTTAGGGTTACCATACTTGAAACATGGTGTTCCAATTACATATTAGAAAGGGTGGATCAATCAGTGGAAGAAGTCCATTCGTCGAAGTGCGAAAGAGAAACAGGAGTCCTGTAAGGTGGAGGGGGCCCAGGAGTGGGAGGGGAACAATGTCATCTAGATAGGTGAATGTGTAGAACCTCTTGGTGTGAGAAGCAGAGGAAAAATGAAAAACAGTAACAGAGAACTCTGCAATGGAGTGAGTGATCTTGGTGTTCTTTGAGGTGAACAATGTGGAGAACACTGGACGTGATCTGGTGGTGATAAAGATAGTATCTGGATGTGGAGTGGCCATTCTCATTTCATCCAACTTGTCTTTGGGAAGGTCAGCTGTAGGATCTTTGGTGATCTGAGTAGGTTTGCTTCTAGACTTTCTAGAACATGACAGGAATGTGTCTCATCAAATGTGGTGTTGGTGGAGATGAAAGAATGATGTCTGGTTTGTGATCAGAATCTCCAGCCTTTGGTGTTGGTCTCATAGCCTATGAAGGTCATTTCTTCAGCCTTGGCAGAGAGTTTAGACTCTTGCATCTTCTGTGGAATAAATATGAAAGTGTTGCAACCAAAAACTCGGAAATATGGTACATCAGGGGTCTTTCCAGGAAATATCTCAATGATTGTGACATTGCATAGGTTGTCTCTTATAGATGTGAAGTGTGGCTTCAGCAGCATCCTGCCAGAATACTTCAGGTAAACAGGCCTGATAGTACATGGATCCAGCTTTCTCCATCAGTGTGTGATTGAACCTCTCTGCACATCTGTTCTGTTGAGGTGTGTGAGAGACAGAGGTTTCATGACAAATACTCTTGGATGTGAAGAACTTGTGTGTCCCTGTCCAGAAATTCCCCCCAACAATCTGAACATACAGAGGTAACAGCACAGCCAGTCTGTGTTCTGAGTAAAGCAAACATTGCAACGAGAGAAGCGCATGCCTGGGATTTCTCCCATAAAAAGGAAAGCAAAGCATAGCTGGAGAAGTCATCAATTAAAGTGAGGATATATCATTTCTAAAGATGTGACTCTTTTGGAAAAGGACCCATTAAGTCAGTATGCAGTGACTGCAGGGGGTGAGTAGCACATTTGTCTGATGATACTTAAGACCAATCAGGCATCTTGCCTTCTGCGCATCCCTTGCAAGGAGGAGAGGAGGTAGGTGTTACAAATTTCCATGCCTCCGACTCGAGTCTCTACTCAGTGTTCGTCTACCTCGACGACATCATCCCTTTAGAACTTCCTGGGCCTCTATTCTCATATGGACCTTATGGAACCCCTCATTCCCCTTCTGTGTACAACAGGTGGACATACCCGATGGACTAGATTTGTTTCCTGATATGTAATCGGAACACCACATTTCATATATGTTAACCATTACGCTTTTATCTTTTTCATCTTACCACTCTTCTGTTTACCTTGTATAGTTAGCCGGGACTCTGTCCCTATCTTCAGACTTCTCCCAAGATCCCAATCTCCCTTTCTAGATCCATTCTTCAAACAGATGCTCTGACTCCTTGTCATCCTCTCATATGACTTGTTCCCCCATTTCCCCTGTATAAATACCCAGCGCATGTATAGTAGCTCTCCAGTTGGTTCTATGCAATATCAGTGTGGTTATCTTGCTCATCCCGAACATCTTCAAGTTCAAGACCCCAGACACCTTAGAACCTGGTGGGACTTTTATCCCATTGGCACTCCGATGGACTACAACTCTCTCTCACACTTTGAGTGAACGACGAACCTTTAAAACCTCGGGACCCCTGGCACTGCACTTAGCATTAACAGTAGGTAGAGTGAGGTTCAAAGAACCAAGGGAGTGACAAGATAGATGTCAAAGCGCATTCTAGGACAGGTGTTCCATGTGCTGATGCCACAATTTGTAAGAGGTGATTGATGTCAATGACTTAATTATGCCTGGAGTGATCAGAGTAGACTGAAACCAATGCAAATTGTTCTCTGGGGATGGGGCAGTGGCCCAGATGAACAGAGAGCCATTGTTGTCCTGGTGTTATGATTTTCAACAACTTTAACCTAACTTTTACCCAAACCCTAACTTATGGTTCCCCTTTTAGATACTGGCCTAGACCTTTAGCCAGATTGTTCTAGATACCGGTTACTTTACTTTCCCAATTTACTGGATCGCTCTCACAATACGTCATACTTGATTTATACTTCGATAAGCTCCCTTTACGCCATTGGCTACTATATTTGCTATCTTCCTCATTGTATCCTCGTGTATCATTAGTCATCCTTGTAGCCATAGTATATAAACCCTCATGTATCGTAGCTAGAGCTCCAGTCGTATTCACTTCGTTGTTGGGTCATCCCAGACTGAGTGTCAAGGCCCCCTCTTGTTCCTATCATCTCTCCTCTTTTCTCTATCGCAGTGACTAGTGTCGAACTCTGAGGCATTGTTGTTGATTTAGTGGTTTTGACTCTACGGTCATAACACCTGGATGGTGCTTACACCATCTGTTATCCAAGTTTTGTAGCCTTGTGAAGCAAGAGTTGGGATAGATAACAATCTGCGTGCAACATGAGGAGCATACCACATGTGATCAAGGATGATAGGTTCAGAGCCATCGGAATGGAGCACAACTTTGCCAGGTCCATCCATAGCAATGGTAGAACCATTAGCAACCGAAGCATTTCTAGTTCCTCTATCAAGGTGAGTGAAGTCACCAAGATAGGGAGAGATGTGGTCGGTACAACAACTATCTATCATCCAATAGTTGTGGGTTAATTCCTCAGTATCTCCAACAGTATACAGGCCCGAAGTAAAAATATGATTCTTGCCAGGGAATGCAGTGGTGTGAACTAGGGGTTCATCTTGGCAAGTCATGGTGTTAACACTATGTCTCAAGCCAGAGAAGCTGATAAGATCGTATAAGTCAAGATATGATTGAAGAAGAGAGAACCAGGGCTGCGGTGGCCAAGATAATAGTATCAGTATCATTTGGGTCTCCTAGCCTGCTAGGTACATTGGCTGGGGAATCTGGTGAGGTGGGAGTCTCAGAGGCCGGAAAGAAGCATAAGGTGCATGCCATGTGATACCCATATCAAGTGCCTGCTGATTGTACACTCCAGTGAGTTAGCTGAGAGGCGGCTGACAAGGAGAGTAAGGAGGATGACAATGAAAATGCAGTGATCATTGTGTCTGGCCCCACAATTCTACCAGGTCATATCATGCATGATCCACTATGTGCAACCCCATATTGCATTAAGCTCCTTTGTGCATCTGGTGTCAAGATCTAAGTAAAGGGCAGGAGTTGCCCACTACAGGAATGAGTAATGTAATGAAGATACAATAATAAAGAACTCACCTCAGCCACTGCCCAAGGAGGTAGCAAATAACTGAGGAGAAAAAAGGAAAGATTTGAATATATATACCTATGGGTGGAGCTATGCTTGAACAAGAAAGAAAACTTTGAAGTTAAAATAAGCAAGTCTGAAAGAAGAAAGTCCAAGATAAACAAAGTCCAAGTGCATGTCATTTCCGGAGTATCTCCGATGATATCTGGAAATTGACTTGCACTACTCGACATGATTTATACCTCGGAGTTACTTAAGAGTGCCTGGAGTAACTTGAAGTTCTCAGTTTTGACATCTGGAATGGTAATACATTTTTTCAGCAATTTCTGGGTGCCACCAGAACACTTGAAGTTGTGGTCTAAGTGGCATGGTACTGAAAACTGCCCATGGGACATGCCTCCCCTTCATGATATCATAACAAGGTTCACCACATTCAGGACATTCCCGAAGATGAAGATATGGCCCTATGAAGACAACACAGGAGTGTATGCACATCTCCGTAACAATAGGTATTACTCTGGTCATGTCAGCAAGGAGTTGTTTGACCCCATAAAGTGATGGAAGGGATGTATCTGGATGGTGCTTCTGTATACCCTAATGGATCTTCTCATATGCCACATCTGAAGAATGCTTGAGTGCCAAGAAGTTTGTGAGAGCAAGCTCAATGTTGGGATTGTTGATCTTGAGAGGTTTAGTTGGAGAATTGCAGAGCCACTCAAGTGTATCACCAATGAGACCAACACCATCATCCAGTGTTGCATGACAGAGTGCAATGATGAACAATAGATCATGAACATGCTTTTCAAGCATAGCTGATTATAGGAGCTCCTCAAGGTCAAGCAGAATAAATGGCTCAGTATTTGGATTTGGGCAGGAAGATAGGAATCATTGGGCTGGGTCTGGAGGCAGGGAAGGTGGTCATTATGTTGGATCTGGAGATAGAGATGGGAACCGAAGTGAACTAGAGGGTCTAGAATATCTTGGGGTACTATAATGAGATAGATTAGGGTAGTCTGGGGTAGGCGAGGGACCATGAGCTGGCAAAGGGAGGGGGAAAAGGCTTGGACTCTGGAAAACAGTTAATCTCTTGACTTAGTACCATAAGAGCCATACAAACACAATGGAGTCATTGTCCTGAAAGTGAAGAAGACATATGATCAAGATCTATAGCCCTCTTTGTCCCTGGGACAACTGGACCGGTGTTTGAACTGCTGGTGTTATTCAAGAAGGCCTGAAAAACATCAGAGTGGCCTGCTGAATAGATTGCCTCCTTGTTGTCATTGGCCTCATGCAGATGTCATCGCCATGTACTTGTCATGTTCAACTGTTATCGTTGACCCTTGCAATATTTCTGGCAGACACACCAGAATTCTCGTTTTGACTTGGAGTTGCCAGTCATGGTGCATGCATGTATACAATAAATCACATAGACTGTTGGACAGATGTAGCATTGAATATATTGAACAATATGATGGATGTGGTGTGAGATGAAGGTGAACATCGAATCAGGTAGATCAACATAGAGCTCATAGAGTAAACATAGCCACACATGCAAATTTACATCCCTCTTTTTCACTGGGGCTGACCCTTTGGTCATGGGAAACGAACTGGAAACAAGTGAGAAGTGGACATTTTAACATTTAACACTACAAATTGAAAGACCATTATGATTCGGGTGTATTTGTGAGAATCACACTTAGCTATAGGTAGACAAAATGTACCATAGACCACTCACTACCTACGGACCCTTTGGTCAGGTGGCCCAGACTAGAAAAAAGTGAGATATAGCCGTCTCAAGATAGCAAGTCAAATACACACTCAAATTGGAAAACCATTACGAAGCGAGCTTAGGCGTGGGATGCACACTTCACCATATGGGAACGAAATGTAGTGTGGAATCATAGCTACCTACTGACACTTTGGTAAAGGCGAATGGCCCAGAAGCGACCAAGATAGAGCTGTTTTAAGTTGACATGTAATTTTATAATACAAGTGTGTCAATTATAGACTGAAAAAAATGTGAAAATATTGAAAAAAAAACTCATCTTAAGGATGACTAAAGACCATGCAGGATGTTTGAGATATAGAGGATAGGAGGAGTGATAAGAAGAGGGAAGTGAGAAGTAACACTATGACACTGTCATGCTGTCATACTAGAGCACTCTGTAGACTCTAGAGACACTGTCACTCTGTCATGCTGTCATGCTAGGGACTCTGTCAACTCTGTCAGCTCTGCCACTGGCACCCTGTCATACTTCACTTTTTGGTACACTTGAGGAGGAGGGGGTAGGAGGAGAAAGGATTAGGAGGAGGAGAGGAGAGAACTATGACACTGTGATACTGTCACATTAGAGCACTCTAGAGAATCTGGAGACTCTGTGACTCTGTCATACTAGAATATTCTAGAGACTCTAGGGACTCTAGGGGGTCCTAGAAGACACCTGGGACAATCTGTGATTGAGTTGGGAGAGCTGGAGATTCTAGGACTCATTTTAGGGTAAGGGTTAGTTTGCTGATGCAAGAACCTTGGAAAGATAGCCTTTGAGCATGGGAGGAAATGTCTCACTCTTTCACCTTTACCATGATGACAATGTTTCTAGTGTGGTAGGGTATTGAAGATCATGGTGTTTGTCTTCAGACTTCCTTTACAGCCACCATGATCTAGACCTGATTACATCAGATGTCTGGACACTAGGTCCATATGACACCAAACCCAACAAGATTGCTACTTCTCTGAGAGCTCTCATGCATCTTGTCTTAGTTCCAATGTTATCCTGCACATCACAGTCAGTGATGACATCAATGAGGAGACAGTGAGCTTCAGCATAGTTTTTGGCATACAGCTCATTTTGAGCATGGACATGGCGCATGTTGAGGAACTCAATGGATGAAGGGGTTGCAATAATACTGAGAGTGTCTGGAGTGTTTTACAAAAGTGACCATGCAAGTTGGTGAAAGTGGAGGGATCAGTCAGTCACATGATTGACGCTACTCAGAGTTTGAAACGTTAACAGTGGCCAAATCTGAATAAAAGAATTGTTGATCTATGATCCACCCGACGTCATCACTATTTCTTTACTACTCCCACCATGTCCACCATCCTTGATGACATTTTCTCCCTTGCATCCACTGCTTCAGAGGACTCGTCCAAGACGATTGCCACAAGGGCTCTCAAGGTCATGAGCAATGACATATTCAGCATTGGCCAAGCCATGCTGGATGATAAGGAGGAGTTGCAGGAGGAACAAGTGTACTGGATGAGGGAATGGGAAGAGGCATTTGTGTGTGATTGTGCAGTCAGATTCAGATTGAACACTACCACACCTTAGTCCCAGCTGCAAAATAGCCTAATGCAGGCATGTGATGTTGGCGCTGAGGCATTGGTCAACAACTGTGTCATTCAGAAGATGCAAGACATTACACCATTGGCCAAGAAATGGATGGGTGAAGCTGAGACTTGGAGGATGGATCTCCAGGCAGCCAGACCACATGAGTCCAGACCACAACCTCCTTTGACCAACTCCCTGAGTGAGCCAAGCCTGCCTAAGGCGTCAAAAGTCATGCTTGAACACGCATTCCACAAGTAGTTCAGCTGCCAACCCATGACTGTGAAGTGCAAGATGAGTAATAGGACATAGTAGGACCACTGTATGGATACCAATTCGTTCTGCTGTCTCAGATACTGATTGGACATGACTTATAACATGCCCCCATCATACCAGATGAGAACAATGAAGATGATGAGCCTGAGATCGTTCAGCTGATGCCTTTGGAAACAAATGATGACAATGGTGAGATTGAGCACAAGAAGCCATGTGGCAAGTGTGAAGACACTGAGATGGTGTGTGTGGGGCAGTCTGGTCATATGTGCAACCGGTGTGAACGCAGCACACTCAAATGCAACTGCTCAAGTGGATGTGGTGGGAGATAAGTGATGAAGAAGGTGGTTGAGGATAAGAGTTCGACCAAGGCAACACTTCAGAAGGAGCTTGGTAAGTATGCATTCCAATCCATCATGTGTTTTATTTTAACATTTGTCTAGCATGACCAAAGCTGGTGGTCTACATCACCAATTGTCTAGTGCCTGTTGTGAGCAACTCGTCCAATCTGGTGTCTGAGGTATGTAAGGTATGGCTGAAGCCTGGGCCCAAAATGAAGGTTGTTACATTTCACTTTTTCTTTTCACTTCATCTTTGTCCTGCGTCTTCACTCAGACTACACCTTCATTGCCGCATAGGCCATTAGGGTCTTGCTTATGCCATTGCCCTTGACCCACACTAATTCCATCGTGTTCCACAGACATTCTATCTTACTCATCATGCTCTCATCATATGCCGTGCCCTTCGCACATTCGTCATCGCTTCGTCATCTCTTTGTCATTCTTGCTTACTCCGTTGCGGTGCATAGCAGTGCTTGTGAGTCATGACGAGTCATTTCCCTTTTATATCCAGATGACTCCGCTGCCTGCCCTAAAGGGCCTTTACATATATAAACCCTAGATACCCGTCCATGTAACCTCAGTCTTGATCCACTCAATCTACCTGAGCTTACTTGACTCCTCCTGAGCCCATCGTCGGATCTCCTCCTCCGACATCCTTGTCTCCCTTGTTGACTTCCAAGTCTTCAATCGTCTCCCAGTTAGCGACTGGAACTCTCTCGTCCTCGTTGTCTTCCGCAACAGGAAGACTCCCGGTCGTCGTGCGACCAGCTGACGCATCGCCGTCACTTCTTGTCTTGCATCTATAGGTCACACCCCTTTGCTCTTGTTCCAACGCGTGGGTGAGTCATCGCCGCCGCGAAACCTGAGAACCCTCTGCCCTTCGTCCTCGCGAGTCTCATACTCAGTCCTGAGTCCACGGTAGTCTGCTTACGCAGCAACCGTAACAGTAACCCGAGTCTAGATTGTATCATGTGATGGGCGGGGCTAGACTGCTGACTAAGCAAGTCACGTGATCTGCTATGGTGTAAATGATTAGTATGATCAACGAGAGACTAGCTGTTGTGTCATGAGGAAGGTGAAGGTAAAAGAATGTTATGAACGATTCATAACACAATCTATAAAGAAAACATTTCATGATTTTGCCCTTGATGTGTGGATGGTGCTTGTCTTGTGAAAGATGAGAAGTAGTGGCAGAAAGCCTCCAATTTCCATTTGCTACGGGATGGATGTTGGAATCATGATAGGAGATAGTATCAACAAAAGGCGACAATACTTGTTATGAGTCATTCATAACATTTCAACTTCTACAGTACATGATTGTCTCATCCTTCACTCCTAATGTTACGATTTTCAAAACTTTTACCTAATCTAAACCCTTATTATTATTCTTATCCCGTTTAAGGGTTAGGGTTCCCTTTATAGATACTGGCCTAGACTTAGCCAGATTGTTCTAGATACCGGTTACTTCACCTTCCCGATTTACTGGATCGCTCCCACAATACGTCATAGATATGACATGCTTTCTACACGTGCTGATAAGCACCCTTTACGCCATTGAATGGCTATTCTTGCTATCTCATTAGTCATGCTTAGTCATAGATAGCCCAACAGTATAAGTACCTGCCTGTACTTACAGTTGTTTCCCCAGTCGTATTCATTTGGTTATTGGATCACTCCTCTGACCTTAGTCAAGGACTGAAAGCCCCTCTTCTCTTTAAATTCTCCTCTTGCTCTGTTTGTGCAGGTGTTGCGATCCCCTAAGTGACTTGTGTTTGGTGTTGTGACTAAGGTCATTACTCCTAATTTTATTACATCAATATTTGTCACATGACTTGCTGACTAAGCAGTCTAGCCCCAGACCTCACATGATCAGTCTAGACCTTTATCTCTTATTTATGATGTAGCACCTTATGACTACCTCATCTTTTCATTGTTGCCAAAGTCTAGGCCAATGCTCCTTTTGAGTATCTCCAGTCCTATCAATACCTATGATTTCACCAAAAGTCCCAGGTTCTCCTTGAGAAGATTACTTCCTGTCACTTTGGATTTCCTTGTTCCAACATCTACTGGTATCCAGAGACAACACTTTGTCATACTATTATTTTGGGTAGGTTGGTTGCCACTCATTGTATTGTTAGTTGGATGGATCCATGGCTTTTGGTCTCCATTTTGCAACAATACTTTGTAAATGAGTGTTATGAATCTGTTATAACATTCCTTTACTTTCGCCTTTTACACAACGCAAGACTTGTCACACTTGCGCTTGCACTAATTGATTACCTTTAGCAGATCACGTGACTTGCTGACTAAGCAGTCTAGCCCCGCCCATCATGTGATACAGCCTAGACCTGGGTATACCTTTACCCTATCTCTGACGTCATGCCTTGAGCCTACCTCCTGGCCTACACGTTGTCCTCTTGTTCCTCCTGGTCTAGACTCCTGCTCTTTATGCTATTGATTAAGAACCCTTTTCCTTATCTATGACATCATGCTTATGAGAATACCCTACACCCTGGACTGGATTACTAATAGTGGTAGCTGTACGTATATAAGGCTTCCATGTAACCGTAGAGTACCCGAGTCAAATCAATAACTGTGATTCAGCCCATAGTGCATTGGTTAGTTGACTAAGTCCTGTCCCTTCTGTTCTCTCGTACCCAAAGGCTATTGGTATCCGAAGCCTAAACTATCCTTCTATCTTCTTGTGGTTGGGTTAGCTATCACTCAGAGTGCCGTTAGTCGATCGACCCATGTACTGTGGCCATCGTATCGCAACGATGAGGTAGGAAGTACAAAAATGATGAGTTTATGGCTTATCTGTTAACACTAAGCATGGTACCAGGGGTCCTGAGGTTCCGAAGGTATGGTGTCAGGGGTCCAGAGGTTTCGAAGGTTCACTGTTCGCTTCGAGTGAGTGAGAGAGTTGTAGTCCTTGATGAAAGGTATTTAAGTCGTTAGTGTTCGAACTTGGGAGAGTGAAAATTGAGAGTGCTATGAGCGAAACAAAGTCAAACTGGTGGGGTGCCGATGGGACAAAAGTCCAACCAGATTCTAAGGTGTCCAGGGTCTCAAACTCAAAGGTGTTTGGGATGAGCAAGATAACCATGCTGGTATTGCATAGAACTAGCTAGGGGACTACTGTACATGCACTGGGTATTTATACAAAGAGTGTTACGGATTTCCCTATAGACGATTGGCTATCGGCAACGCCTCTTGAAGGCGACAGCAATGGCACTTTTTCTTTTTCTTTTACCTCTTACGATACTCCTTTACGCAATGGTTTCCCTGTCTTAGACTCTTATTTTACGTGGCCCAATGTGGACCACTCGATTCCCTCTTCAATGACAGGTGGCTGGTTCGAGAGCAATCCCGATCAGTGGCTCTGATTCTGGAAGCGGCTCTCCGCTTCCCCTTATGGGTACCGCAGATCTCAACCTTCCTTCTACGTATGTTTCCTCTTTCATACGTGGCTCTCCGCTTTCCTCATTCAGATGACTCCCTTTGGAACATCCTGTATTTGTACTACGGTCTTCCGTACGGACAACCGCTTCTCCTTCTGGATGCATCCCATATCCAGCTAGATCCTTTTATATCCACGTCTCTTTACATATATAAGGTGCTTCTCGCCTTCCTATGTTCCTTAGCTAGTTCTGCACAATTCAGTGTACTTCTAAGACTCCACTCGGTGTGAGACTTCTTCCTAACGGTCGAAGACCCTCAGCATCACGGATCAAGGCCCTCTTCCTAACAGACGTCGCTGCCTTTGAATCCAGTTCCCTCTTTGCTAGCCTAAGGTGTGGGTGAGACATTGCCGCCTGACAGCTAAGCTGCTTCATGTCTAGTGATTGTACACTCTCACATAACAAAGAGGAGTCAGAGCATCTGTTTGGAGAATAGATCTAGAAAGGGAGATTGGGATCTCGGGAGAAGTCTGAAGGTAGGGACAGAGTTCCAGCTAATTGTACAAGGTAAACGGAAGAGTGGTGAGATGAAAAAGGTAAAAGTGTAATGGCTAACATATATGGAACAGTGTCCCGATTACATATTGGAAAGTGAATCTAGTCTGTCAGGTATGTCCACCTGTTGTACACAGAAGGAGAATGAGGGGTTCCATAAGGTCTGTATGAGAATAGAGGCCCAAGGAGTTCTAAAGGGACAATATTGTTGAGGTAGACGAACGCTGAGTAGAGGCTTGAGTCTGAGGCATGGAAATTTGTAACAGACCCCCATCACTGCTGATGTTGTGGCTGCAGACATGAACGATCAGGCTGCCATACTCAATGTTGAGTCAGTTGAGCTTGTGGTGGGCAAGGCTGACTATGGATGACAGCCCATCAACTCCCTCCTCAGGATGCCGTTCAGGTTGAGTGACTGCTCTTCTGAATGAGGCATATGATTATCTGTCACATACACACACTATGAGAACTATCACAAATTACTATTCACCATGATCTTCAAGCAGTGGCTCTGTGACATTTATAACACATACATACTGTAGATTCCCTTTACTATCATACAATACCCACTACTGCAAAGATGTGACACAGTGGCATCAGTGCACTCTCTCTGAAGTCACTTTGAAGATGAACCACCTTGAGTCAGTGTTTGAGATCACTTGAGAAGCAACATTAATGATTTGCTTGAATAGCTAGCACAAGCATACTCTAACAGCTGATATATACTTGACCACTAATGATGAACCTAGTGAACACATGATGAACATGACACATATAGGACAAACATTGCAAGCATGCCTGATGAACATTATGAAAATAGCAAGCCTATGATGATCATGTCCTATCTGTTGTGACTATGATGCACACTCACTATATGATACATGTGTTTGCCATATCTGTCCATTTGTCCATCACACATGTTTATAATATATTGATCAGGTTTGCCATGTTTGTCATATATTTGCCATGTTTCTTGTACTTTTCATCAGCTTTTTATCAGATATTCAATATGTTCTGTTATGAACATACTTTTTCATCTATTAGAGTTTTGAAATCTATTGTAGACTGCTCAAAAAGACATCAATTAAACTGGACCAGAGTGGTTGTGCAACTGAACTACAATTGTGATTGCCTCCAATTGTTGACCAGTCCAATTGCAGTGGCTAGAAATTCCAAGAAATTGAAAACTAGTTAGGCAGTACAAGTCAGAGGCCACAGTAAGTATGGGTGGGTGATCAAAATTTTGATCAAATACTACAATGTCTATGTCATACAGGCAAAAAACATGACAAAGATGAACAACTACATTGCCTGGAATTTTTGGTCAATAAAGATTTGCCAGACTTGTTCAAAATGTCAACCAACCTGTGAGTCCCCTAGCTGGAACATCATTCCAATAGTTTCTACAACCTTTCAGGAGCACAAGATAAAATCCAAACATTTGTGGAATATCCTATCAGATGACAGGTGTTACAAACACACTTTTCCCATCGACATTCAACCCCTATAATTGCTTTTATCCTTAATTCTTTCAAGTTTCATGTCTTCAAAGTCATGTGACTTGCTGACTAAGCATGTCTAGACCCTTATCTCTTATCTATGACATCATACCTAATGGGATACATATGTTCCCTTACCATCCAATAGTGTATGTCTCTCTTATCTTTGCTTAGCTCATTTTAAACTAGGTTACTTCTTTAAACCTTAGGATTCACATGAGAGATGGTGGACATCAATATATTGCATGAAGGTAAAAAGGTAAGAAGTGTTGATCGTCGTAAGGACGATCGTCATATTTATATGTAGTATACATGAAACATGTAGATAATCATTCTAATATATATTTATACACGTGATCGTAAGGACCACACACAACACCTGTTATGAAGGTGTGCACCAGGCATGAGGATGATGCACAGCATCACGATGATACTCCATAGGTGCCTTCAGCACGTATAAGGATGAGCCCCTTACACCCTCCCCTTGTAGAGACGGCATACTGCTTGGAACGAAAAGGAAGAAAGAAAAGACATTAAAAGTTAGAAGATATGTCCATACATAGGGGAAGAAAGAGCAGGGTAATGCCCTGAATAATAGTACATGGTTCCAGTGCTTGCTGTCCAGGGTATCAATCAAGGAATGAAGATAAGCTCGAGGTAGTGTCCTCGTACAACAAGGCAGTATTTACTCTCACATGTGCAATGAGTCCTCGATGTTGTCATCCTTGCTGCCCATTATGACGTCCTCTCCAGCTGACTGGCTGTCCTCTCTTGGGACAAGGGGTAGGTTATACAAGGCAATGGCCTCACCAAATCGTTCGAGGGTCCTGACATCCTCGGAGAAACTCACGTCGGTGACGAGGGGTGAGATTTCCTCCGGGCACAGGTTGTGCGCTTCTGCCTCCCTGGCATACCACTCCATGGTACAGTTGAGCACCTGGTCAGAGATGTGGCGACTCAAGTCTCCTTGGATGGGGGTGTATATCGCCGCAGTAGAGGGATTGTCCAACCCTCCAGCCTCATCGATCTGGGTGACAACTTCACGAGCGAGGCATCATGCCCTGTTGCGATACAGAGACCAACAGCCACTGGTCCGAACTGACTGATGGCACTCTGAGCAGTAACCAACCCAACCACAAGAAGGAAGAACAATAGTGTAGACTCTGGATACCAGTAGTCGTAGGACAAAGGAAATCGAACAGGAAACAGATAGTCACTTCAAGGGATCGACCAGTAGTTTTGGTAGATCATGGTTCTTGATAGGACTGGGGTATTCTACTGTTACATGGAAGCCTTATATACATACAGCTACCACTATTAGTAATCTATTACACAAGTGCAATAGACTGAGGAACTTGTCCAAGCAATGGTGACAAAAAGACTGAGCGAAAGACTTGAAGAGCATCGAAGTCGAGTACGACAAGGGGTCTCTAGCCCAGAGATCATGTTACAAACATACTTTTTCCAACAACATTCAGTCCTTATGATCACTTCTATCCTTAACAACTTTCATCGCTCTCAAACTTCATGTCTTTCAAGTCATGTGACTTGCTGACTAAGCAGGTCTAGACTCTTATCTCTTATCTATGACATCATGCCTCATGACAAACACATGTTCCCTTATCATCCAATAGCTTATGTCTCTCTTATCTTTGCTTACTCATACTTTTCTATTGGCCAATGGCCTTATTCCCTCTTATCTCTTACATGGCCTTATGTACAAATAGTTACAAACACCTGTATAGTATATATAGAGTGAATGCATCGCTCAAGGAACTTCAGTAAAGTTCTCTTGTGTTTTCCCCTTCATTGCTACCTGGGACAAGCAACTTGGATCTTTTCTCATTGTTTCCCATTCACACCCCTTCACAGCAATTCTAGATCCCTGGTGGGTTTAGGGTTGTTTCAGATCACACTTGAAGGAACCACAATCCAGGCAGAAGTGCGTAGAATTAGCTGGGGTGCTACAATACAATAGACAGGTATTTATACTGTCTAAGAGTCCTGTGTCCGTATGCGGATATATCCTGTAAGGGGATGTATCGAGATAACTGTCAAGTCATCTGTCCGAAATGGGAGGAGACTGCGCGGTACAGTACAGTCGAGCATATGGCTTGGTGGGAGGGGTACTCCGGAATAGGAAAGAATGTGAACGTAAAAGGAAAGCGGCGTGTTAGTGTGTAAAAGGAAAGACACGTGCGCAAATAAGAAAGGAGCGCGTGTTGTGTATAGTGGACCGACGCATAGTGTGTAAAAGGAAACCAAATACGTCGCGTGTAAAGGAAGGACATGTAGCGTGTCAGACGCGTAACGGAGTTCTGCTAGCGTGTAAAAGGCAATACCAAATGGAGTGAGATCCGATTGGGATGCACAGCCTCTATGCATCAGGGTCTATTCAAGGATCCATGAGCAGAGTCCTAATATCCCCGGGGGAAGGAAGTCTGAAAGGCTATTATAAGTATAGCCTGATGTCCGTGATTAGCAAAATGAAGAGCTAATCTGTAAGTGTCCAAAGGCATTAGCAAATGGCTAATCCTTGATGAAATGAATCAAAAAATGAAATGAAAATAGCTCCGTTCGTATACGCGGGCTACTGTTACGCAAGAGCGTACAATCACTAGACTCTGTACCAACTAACTCTTAGGCGGCGATGTCTCACCCACGCCTTCTAGCTAGGAATCGAGAACTGGATCCGAAGGCAGCAACGTCCGTTAGGAAGAGGGCCTTGATCCGCGATGCTGAGGGTCTTCGACCGTTAGGGAGAAGTCTCACACCGAGTGGAGTCTTAGAAGTACGC
>JBBPNX010000591.1:0-16717 GCA_038091155.1 Harrya chromipes | reverse complement strand
GGATAGAGAGTAGTCGGTGGGCAGCATGAGGAGCATACCAAACACGATCAAGGATGAGGGTCTCGTGGCCATCAGGATGGAGTATAACCTTACCCGGTCCATGCATGGCAACGGTCGAACCATTCACTACAGAAGTGGTTCGTGTCCCGGTATCTAGATGCGAGAAATCGTCTAGATAAGGGGTGATGTGATCAGTACAGCCACTATCAATCATCCAATAATCCTGCGTAGGGTCCTCAGGGTGTCCCACGGTATACAGGCCACTAGCAAAGATATGATTCTCAGTCGGTGTTATGATAGGCGTGGTCTCTTCCCGGCGGATCATAGTGTTAATACCACGACGCAAGCCAGGAAAGGTTATGGGTTTGTAAGAATCCATATAGGAAGGAGCGCACCCATAGATATGGGGGCCTTGGGCGTTGCCCAGTAGAGCTTGTCCAAACATTAAACCACCAACCGTAACCTTAACTGCCTTCTTCTTTCCTCTCTGCTTCCTTTTACCCTCCTCTAACGTAACAGCTAACTCCGAGGGCTGTGTCTCAGAAGGTAAAGGAGTTGCTGCGCTTTTGAAAGGGCCTGGACGAAGGTCCGGCCATATCCGGTGAGATATCCATATGGGAATCATCCCATCCATGTTCAGCGTGATCCGAGTCGAAGTGGAATTCATTCATCTCCATAGAAGTTTTCATAAGAAGGTCTTCAACCGGTGAGATCCGAGATGTAGAAGCCGTAGGGAGGATGAAATCTTCTTTGATGTGACCGTGATAGGGGTCAGGGATCTGTTCAGTAGCAAAAGAAGAGGCGATAGCCTCGTTCGCTCTACCTTTTCCTTTATTCTGGCGTCTCTGAGCACCATTGTTCTTTCCCCGATTATCATTGTTTCTCCTCAGTGGTCGGCTATTGCCGTTCAGCACCAGGGGTTGTCTATCAGAATTTTCACGTGCCTGGTTAGGCTTGAAGGACTTTTTCCACCTATTCTGTGGTGGAGGGCCATTCTGAATGACATTGGTACGATTAACAGAGGAGTGTTGTGGGTGAGAACGTGTCTTGGAGATGCGGGAGTGGAGGGTAGGTCCTCGCTGTCCTTTGCAGATATCAGCTTTGCAAAAGATGGAGGCAAGTACGTTCTGAACAGTGAAATCACTGAGTTTATGGGTGTGGATAAGGGTGGACCGGAGGGGGGCAAATGTTTCAGGTAGCTGGTGAAGAAGGAGCATGGCCTTGTGGGCTTCGGTGAGTGCACCACCGGCTTCTTCCATTGAGTTGAAGTGCTCGATCATCTTCGTAACGTCTTCTGTGGCATTCTTCTCCGTAATACGGGTTCGGAGGATTTTAGAGAATGCGAGGAACTGACCAGCTATGCCGCGATTAGAAAAGCGGTCTTGCATCAACTTCCAGTAGTCATAAGTCAAGCTGCAAAGGCAAGTCTTGTAAACGGCTGGATTACTGCCTTGGGCAGGAGTGATGGTGTGACGGAAAGTTCGCCATGTGTCCGGTACTTCATCTGAAAGTGCGATGGAGGAGGTGAAGGTAAGGTAGGAAAGGGCCCGTTGATCTGTTAGTTTCCATTCGTCTTCATCCGCAACTAAAATGGTGTCTGAGATGGCTCCATTGGTCGGATCTAAGAAACCTTGAATTCCTGCAGAATGGAAGAATTGCTTGACACGCTGTGAGAGCTCGACACTCTCTACGTTTGCAAAGCCAGATTTCCCCACTCTCTGGACAATGCCTGCACCTGTTCCCTATTATCTGGTCGCTATCCGAGTGTCCGTCAAGTATCCAGTGTGTCCTGCGTTGATCCGAGTTTGGTCCGGTCCAATCCGCTTCATTTCGTATGTACCCAATCCGTTCTCTTTGTCCGGTAACTTCGGTTTCAGATATACTGTCAACAATCCTCGTGATAAATGCTTAGCATTGCAATCCGGGATATTGTCTTTTGCTGATCAGTGACGTTGCCGGTGATGTTTCAGGAAATTTAAAATTGTGCTTATATTTTGATTTGTTCTTGGGCTCGGCGTCTATACCACCTGACTTTTGTTTCGCCATAGTGATTTCTGATTCATTGTATCCGGTGGTCCAAAGATCGCCAATTGTCATGTTCCTTCATTTTTTTTGATTGACACGCATGATTTATGGACATTTTGCAACGTATACTAGGCAGTCCTGGGAGCATACCTGGACTATAAAGTGATGTCGTGCTTGCTTGAAAAATATCTATCTCCCTTAGAAACGAAACTCGTGCATGTCCTCTTCACCAATCTTCTACTCCCCCTCTAGTTCTCAGCGCGCGCTCAAGCCTTAACAATTCAGTCCGGATACTTTCTCCTTCCTTTGGACCCACACTTGTTCAATCCGAGTTTATCTCGCACCTTCGGATTCAACCGGACTTACGTGCGCATGCCCCTGTGTCCATCCAGACTCCTGGGACTTTTTATTACACGCTGTGGATAAGTCTAGCTACACCTCTCATTGATACTAACCTTGCTACGGATCCCCTGGGACAAGTCCAACTCACCCACCTTTTCTACCGTGCTTACCTCCAAGGGAAGCACCCCCAAACCCCCTTTTAGCATTTCAACACTTTGACCATTTGTAGTACGTGTCTTGTCCTTCCAGGTCAGGGATTTTGTTCAGGGTGGTTTCGGAGGGTTTCATCTTGTTCCATTTGGGAAAAACAGTGGTAGACATATCTGAATTGGAAAAGAACAGAGTAAGCATCAGACTAGGGTATTTATAGGAAAAACCCCTCTATTGGTTTGAGAACATTCTCACTCATTCCTGCTAAAAATACACAAACACAAACACAGAGATAAAAATGTCCGTTTGAGTACTACCTTAAGCAAGGTTGCAACGGTACAATCTCCAATTCTCCCTGGTAGAGGTACCTGCTGCCGCACGTTGAGTACGGGAGGTGTCAGTGAGTATCTGATACATGCAAGCGTGCTGTGCATCAGTACCTTTCTTGAGTACCTTCTGGCTACGCAAGAAGCGAGCCGAGGAGGACTTAGACTTCCATAAACGTTGCTGGGCTTTATCAAAGCCGCGATGGTATCTCCGCATCGAAGGTGCGGGTTGGTTGTCTATGGCTGCCTCGTCATACCAGGAGTTCGGGTCGATCCGTAAGTTTTGCCAGCACATGGTGGCCCAGATCTGGAGATGGGGGTCGTCAAAGGTGTAGTCATGATTCGAAATGGGCGAAGGGCAAGGCTGAAAATGGTCCCTCTGTAAGTGTTCGTAACCTGCGTGATGGATATAAGCTTCTGGTGTGGTATCGTAGGTGGCAGAGGGAAAAGCCCATCCAGCACCAGAGTAGACGGAGAACAAAGTCTCATCCTCAAAAGCGTAAGAAATCAGGAGGATACTTTCATCTAAGGTGAGGGTCTCAGCCGTCTGCAACTTGAATGGTTGGATGAGCCAGTTTGAAGGAGCCCAAAGCGAAAAGCGAGGGAGCTGATTCAATTGATAGATGAAAGGGAACTCAATTCCATCATGGACTATCGGGGTCCGCAGGAGAACCGGGGGGAGTGGGACTGTATTCCGAAACACAGCACACCAATGGCCTTGAGGTGTTTCGAAGCCCATATTGTTGACGGTAAATGACACTTGAAGATCCGTCTCCGAGATCTGTAACGGATATATCTCTGGTTTCCAGATTCGAGCATTCTCAAATTTGTCATACCCCATCAGGGGAATGCCTTCCCTCAAGTTCCGGCGTTGATTGGCAGAGCGGATTTCCCAGGAGTGGGTCATTTGGCAAAGTATACGGCGGAGGAGGTGGAGTTGGTATTGGTTCAGGTGAGCCAGGTGGAGTCTCGAGAGCGGGTAAGGAAGACCCAAGTGTTGGAGAGAGTGAAAGGGGAGGAGAAGTGTTAGGAGGCGACGGTGAGTGAAGAAGATTAGTACGAGTGGACCGAGGCATCCTTTCAAATCTCCTACGATCTTGTCCGAAAAGAGGTTGAGATCCATGGACAAAGGGAGGAAATTGGTCAAAGCCAAAATCGTCCCTAAAGTGCCTGAAAGAAGCTCCGCTCCAAAATACTAAATGATGCCACCGGGAGGAATCCAAGAAGTTTCCGTAGCAGCGCTGTCCAGACTCAAGATGGTGCCTGCAGATAGGGCAAGCACGATGGAAAGGATTGCCACGATAAGGTCGCTGACAATTCTGAATTCCACAAGGAGTGGACTTGTCAAAGATGAGGGGCGCCATGGGAGGAGGGAAGTACGAGGACGAAGAGGTCGATCTGGGAGTGTGATCACACAAGGGTTGCGTGGCAGGAAGAGGTGGGGATGATTGCCGATCTGATGAGGGTGGCGGAATAGGTCTAACTGGTTGGATTTCCAGACGGGTTAAGCCTATGTGAAGGATGTAAAACATATTGTCAATACGCCAGTTCATCCCCAGAGAAAAAGAACCAAAAGGTGACTCTGCATTCTGGATAAGCGAGTACCAGATCGCGAGTGAAGTCTGAGCGTAGATGACAACGGTGTCAAAGACATGCGTCAGTTGACTACTGTTGATTACAGTGATCACGTGAAGGATCATGTAAAGAACGCGGGTGAACCAAGCAACTTCAAAAGGCTCCATGGCAGAGCAGAGGCGACAAAGGGAGGTAAGAAGAAGTGCACAAAGAAGTGGAGTCAGGGTCTGCTCAACCGGGGCTCATAACCTAACGCAATGCATGGTTGCACTTCTCCTTCAGGTGAGTAGACTGAAGGGTTACCAGTTTGACAGATAGTCGCTGGTATCAGAGGATTATGGCTAGGGAAGAAACTCACTAGCACTAGAGGGATTCAAAGTAAGACTTGAACAGTAGATCAAGAAAGAACTTGATTGACTGAGTTAAAGGAGAACTTCGTAAGGAGTTCTCCTTATATACGTTATACAGTTTGTTTGTACGTATTTGGTTCTTTATCGTAAGAGTCCGTTTAAGGGTAAAAGATAAAGAGATAAGAGATAAGAAGATAAGAGATAAGTATGAGTCATGCAATAAGGTATGAGTCATATGGGATGACTAAAGATACGTGAGTATCGCATAGCTGAGTAAGCTTCTTATCTATGACGTAAATGTGAGAAGTGACTGCCAACTTGTGGCCAGATGACTAGGTCAAGGATATTACCATAAAAGGTAATTGGCCATTCCATAAAAGGAAAGAGTTGCCTAATTAGGCAGTTGGCCGTGGCCAAATGCAAACCTATACAATGTTATAGAACGGTTTGCTGTAACCTAAAATCAGGGTTCCGGATTTGGGCATATGGAATAGATTTTCAGAAAGTGAATACCCAAATCCCGACAATATCCGCATATGGACACAGGACTCTTAGACAGTATAAATACCTGTCTATCGTATTGTAGCACCCCAGCTAATTCTACACACTTCTGCCTGGATTGTGGTTCCTTCAAGTGTGATCTCTGGGCTAGAGACCCCTTGTCATATTCAACTTTGACGCTCTTCGAGTCTTTTGCTCAGTCTTTTTGTCACCGTTGCTTGGACAAGTTCCTCAGTCCATCACACTCGTGTAACAAGCGTGGGCCATTTCCTCTCAGAGGAATTGGTAGAGAGAGTCTAGATCAACAGAGTATTCGTGTGCATGTGCAGAGGTCAGGTCTCTTTCGGGGTAGATGGAGATGTTAGGATAGTAGCCTTTGTTGGCGAAGAACAGAGAGACACCGGTGGTGGCGCTTGGAGCATTGTTGTATGAGAACTCCATGAGACTCGGAGGCAGGAGTTTGGACCAGTTATCCTGTTGATAGTTACAGTAGAGTCAGAGATATTGTTACAGGGTCTGGTTCATATGCTCTGTCTGGCCATCTCCCTCGGGGTGATAACCAAAGGTGAAGTGGAGCCGGATGTCTAAGGCTTTTCCAAGGGACCTAAAGAAGTGCAACACAAATTCTGATCCGCAATCAGATATGATGTGAGAGGAAACTCCATGTTTAGAGAACACATGGAGAAGGAACAACTTAGCCAAGTCCGGAGATGTGATTGTGTCGTAAGTAGGGATGAAGATGCACTGTTTTGACAGATGATTGACTATGACTAGGATGGAGGTGAATCCGGAGGATGGAGGAAGCTGTTCAATAAAGTCCATTGATATGGAGTTCCAGGGACGTTCGGGGATGGGTGTTATGTTTCTCTTTTTCCTTTCACTTCATCTTCGTCCTTTGTCTTCACTTGGACTACACCTTCATTGCAGCATAGGCCATTCAGGTCTTGCTTATGCCATTGCCCTTGACCCATACTAATTCCATCACGTTCCACAGACATTCTACGTTAGTAATCTTGCTCATGTCATATGCCGTGCCCTTCACACGATTACTCCATCTCTTTGTCATTCTTGCTTACTCCGTTGCTGTGCATAGCAGTGCTTGTGAGTCATGACGAGTCATTCCCTTTTATATCCAGATGACTCTGCTGCCGGCCCTAAAGGGCCTTTACCTATATAAACCCTAGATACCCGCTCATGTAACCTCAGTCTTGATCCACTCAATCTACCTGAGTTACTTGACTCCTCCTGAGCTTGTCATCAGATCTCCTCCTTCGACATTCTTTGTCTCCATCGTCGACCATCTAGTCTTTGACCGTCCCCCGGTTAGTGACCAGAACCCAACTCCCTTTGTCGTCTTCTGCAACAGGAAGACTCCTGGTCATTGTGCGACCAACTGACGCATCATCGTCATCCTGGGAGGTTAACTCCTCATTCTTCGTCTCACATCTTTAGGTCGCACCCCTTGCTCTTGTTCCAACGCATGGGTGAGCCATTGCCGCTGTGGAACCTGAGAACCCTTCGCCCTTTGTCCTTGCAAGTCTCGCACTCAGTCCTGAGTCCACAGTAGCCTGCTCCTGCAGCAACCATAACAAAGGATCAAGACTCTCCCGATCGGCTTGCTATCTAGCAATCACCGCCCACCATTTCATCCCACCACTGTCCCACTGTCTCAGCCAGTCGTTGGACTCCCTGATCTGTTGATTGGCCAGCTTCTGAATCCTCAGACCAAGAACCCTCATCCGAAGAGGAACCACCCTCTCCCCCTGAACTCCACTTCAAAGACCTCAAAAAAGAACGGGTGACCCTTGCTCTTAGCCATCAGCTGACTCATCAGTTGACCATCCCCTGTGCCCAGACACCCCCTTCACCCACTCTGATTGCCCGATCCGGAGACTTGTTCCCCCTCCGACCTAACCCAGGTCTGCCAGCTCTACCAGGCTCAGCCTTGCCCTTCGCCCCCTACACCCCATCCTCGCCCACCATGTCGACCAAATTGGTTGAACTTCGCCTCGCCACTCCTGAAAGCTTCAAGGGAGACTTCGACTGAGCCTGCCCATGGCTCACCTCTGTCCAATCCTATCTTCTTATTGCCTACACTCTGTCATATATGATGGAGAACTCCGCTCACACTTGGGCCAATACCTTCCACCAAAAGTACTTCACCTCTGACCCTCCCACCTTCAGGTTTTGGAAGGACTTTGTCACCACCTTCAGAAAGGCTTTCGAATAGTCCGACCTCGCCACCAACTGTTATGGATCCGTCAAGACCAGACCAACTGACAAGGAGGAAGCTAGGTGCAACCCTAATCAACCATAAACCAATAGATAAAAGAGTAGTTCTGCCTTTGGATACCAATAGGCGTTGGGACAAGGAAAAGGAAACAAGGATTGGACGTTCACAACTACAAGGTCAGGTCTTTGGGACTAAACCATTGTTTTTTATGATAGAACTAGGGATCGACTACGATACATGAAAGCCTTATATATGTACAGCTATCCACTATTAGTAATCCAGTTCTGGGCATAGGGTATCAGGGAATACAATGATGTCATAGATAAGAAGAATAGTAGCCAATAGCATAAAGAGCG
This sequence comes from Harrya chromipes, assembly GCA_038091155.1. Classification (NCBI taxonomy): domain Eukaryota; kingdom Fungi; phylum Basidiomycota; class Agaricomycetes; order Boletales; family Boletaceae; genus Harrya; species Harrya chromipes. The sequence goes on along the minus strand of JBBPNX010000591.1, from coordinate 8,859 downwards.
ATGACCTAGACCTTTACAATGAGGGGACAATGAGGATACCAGGAGGAGTACTCGAGACATGACATCATAGATAGGATAAAGGATGATCCGGGTCTAGATCGTATCACGTGATGGTCGGGGCTAGACTGCTTAGTCAGCAAGTCACGTGATCTGCTTTGGCATAAAGATTAGGCAATTGCGATTGTGACAAGTATTGCGATGCAAGAATGGTGAAGGTAAAGGAATATTATGACCAAATTCATAACACCAACACCATCTCTTGGCTTGCTACCATGCGAGTCAAGAACTCCTCCTCTCTGCAGACTTACATTACAGAGTTCCAAAACAACATTGCCATCTCTGGCATCGACTTGGACAATGTCCTTGTCAATTACTTCTCCACAGGACTTCCCACTACACTGATGAAGCACATCTACTCCATGGATACCATCCCCACCACCATCGCTGATTGGTACTCTAAGGCCATCCACTTCAAGGTCCAATGGGATCATGCTAAAGACCTTTCCGCTCGCAACTGCCACCCCACGTACTATGTCTCCAACTCCTCCCATTGCACCTCTTCCAAGAAGGAGGTCGACCCGAACGCCATGGACATTGACTCCATCCACATCCCTAAGCTCACGCCCACTGAACGAGAGCAGTGCATGAAACAAGGTCTCTGCTTCCGTTGCCAGGAGAAGGGACACTCTTCTTTCTCCTGCCCCAAGTTTCCCCCCAATGGGAAGCCCTCTACCTCTCATCGTGTCAAGAAAGTACGTGCCTTGAAGGCACTGAAGGACGACTGCCCCGGCCTCTTATACGAAGAGTCCGATGACGAGGAGGATGACCCGCCAAAGGTCAAGAGGGTGGTCAGGGAAAAGAAATTTGATCAGGGTTTTTGGATAGGAGATCTGCCTCGACGCCAGTTTCTCCTTCTCCTCTTGTGAACAATGTACTACTAGTGGATAGATCGAAAAAGTCAATACACTTCCCCTGCTCTCTCTTCGATCCTGCTAGGCCTTGCAAAGCCGTCGACACCCACCCGCTCATCGACTCTGGTGCTGATATCAACTGCATTGACTGGGACTTTGTCGCCAGAAATCACCTCTCAAAGGATCACCTTCCAAAGCCTATCCCAGTTAGGAACATTGATCAGTCTAGGAACAAGAACAATGACCTCAAATTCACCACCACCTTGAACCTTTGCATCCTTGATTGGATCCAACTGGTCAAATTCTATGTCATGCATTGTGGAACCAAGAACGTAATCCTCGGTATCCCCTGGCTCAAAGCCAACAATCCCACCATCAATTGGGTCGCCAAAACCCTCACCTTCCCACCTACCACCGCTAAAACCACTGTTGAAGAGGGGGAAGATGATGACCGCCGCCCCAGTGACGCGGAACTCGTCTCTGCCACCAAACAAAAATGATTCTGAATTTCCTCCACTCACCACGTCACCGCAGACCTGGTCTACAATGGATACCTCTACCAATACCTAGGCTCCTCAGCCAGCACTGGCTCCACTGAAACCACCGACTGTCGGAACGCCCTCTCCCGCTGTGCTAAGATCGGCCAGCGTTTCCTCTGGCGAATGACCCCTCGTAAACTTCAGATGGTTATTGTCACCTCAACAGCCACCGATCTTGCTGCTGCCGCCGGAACCATAGAGAAGAACAAAAACCCGCTCTCCACTGCCTACGCCAAGTTTGCCTCGGTATTCTCCAAGGAGTCCACAGACTCACTTCCCCTGTTCCGCTCGTGTGATCACGAGATCAACCTTGATGCCAACTTCGTACCCAAAGTTGGGAAACTCTACCCCCTCTCCCTGTCTGAAAAGGAAGCCACTGAGGCCTTCCTCAAAGAGAATCTTGCTGCTGGGAAGATACGACCTTCCAATTTGCCACAAGCCTCCCCCTTTTTCTGTGTCAAGAAAAAGGACAGCAAACTCCGCCCGTGCCACAATTATCAATACATCAACGAACACACCATCTGTGATGCTTACCCTCTCCCTCTGATCTCCAACCTCGTCGACAAACTCAAAGATGCCAAGGTTTTTACCAAGTTGAATGTTTACTGGGGATATAACAATGTTCATATCAAAGAAGGACACAAATAGAAAGCCGCCTTTATTACCCATGAGGGGCTCTTTGAACCCACCATCATGTTCTTCAGTCTCACCAACTCCCCTGCCACCTTCTGACACTTCATGAACAACTCATTCTGTGAGATGATCACTGAGGGTTGGTTGGTGATCTACATGGATGACCTTCTCATCTTTTCCCCTGACAAGAAGGCCCACGAGGAACATACCTGTCATGTCCTCCAGCAAATGATAGAGCTCGACCTCCACTTGAAACTCAACAAGTGCAGCTTTGGAGTTTCAGAAGTCGAATACCTTGGTATGGTTGCTGTTATGGATTTCCCCATAGACGATTGGCTATCGGCGACGCCTCTTGAAGGCGACGGCAATGGCATGTTTTCTTTTTCTTTTACCCCTTACGATACTCCTTTACGCGACGGTTTCCCCGTCCTAGACTCTTACTTTACGTGGCCCGATGTGGACCACTCCATACCTTCTTCGATGACGAGTGGCTGGTTCGAGAGCAATCCCGATCAGTGGCTCTGATTCCAGAAGTGGCTCTCCGCTTCTCCTTATAGGTACCGCGGATTCCTTCCCTCCGCTCCGCGGATCCCCACTTTACCTTTTACGTATGTTTCCTCTTTCGCATGCGGCTCTCCGCTTTCCTCTTTCGGATGACTCCTTCGGAACATCCTGTATTCATAGTGCAGTCTTCCGCATGGACTCCCACTTCTCCTTCTGGATGCTTTCCATATCCACATAGATTCCTTTTATATCCACATCTCCTTATGTATATAAGGGGCTTCCTCCCCTTCTATGTTCCTTAGCTAGTTCTGCGCAATTCAGCGTACTTCTAAGACTCCACTCAGTGTGAGACTTCTCCCTAACGGTCGAAGACCCTCAGCACTGCGGATCAAGGCCCTCTTCCTAACGGACGTCGCTGCCTTCGGATCCAGTTCTCGATTCCTAGCTCGAAGGCGTAGGTGAGTCATCGCCGCCTAAGAGTTAGCTGGTACGCAGTCTAGTGATTGTACGCTCTCGCGTAACAGTTGCCTGTCCCGGTGAACTTGCTATGGACCCTGTCAAACTCTCTGGCATTGCCGATTGGCCAGAACCAAAGCGCCTCTGTGACGTTTGCTCCTTCTTAGGATTCACAAATTTCTACCATCAGTTCATCCCTGACTTCTCCACCCTCGCTCGCCCTCTCATTGATCTTGTTACGATTTTCAAAGACTTTTACCTAACTTAACCCTTATCATTATCCTTATCCTACACTAGGGTTAGGGTTCCCTTTATAGATACTGGCCTAGATGTAGCCAGATTGTTCTAGATACTGGTTGCTTCATCTTCTCGATTTACTGGATTGCTCACACAATATGTCATAGATAAGACATGTCTTCTACACGTGCTGATAAGCACCTTTTATGCCATTGGATGGCTATTCTTGCTATCTCATTAGTCATGCTTAGTCATAGATAGCCCAATAGTATAAGTACCTGCTTGTACTTACAGTTGTTTCCCCAGTCATATTCATTTGGTTATTGGATCATTCCTCTGATCTTAGTCAAGAACTAAGTTACTTTCTCATTACCCTCTCCTCTCATCTGTTTGCATGGGTTTAGCGATCCCCTAAGCGATTAGTGTTTGGTGGCATGACTAAGGTCATTACACTTGAATATGACTTGCATACGCTTCCCGGATCACAGGGATAAGTGAAGCCCGCACGTGCTTTCGTGTATTCCATTCGCAGTCCCCTCAATGCATTTAGAGGGATCCCCTTGGAAGGGAAGTCTTTTATGTATGAAGTTGTAGTTTTCAAAGTCTCGACATTGTTTGGTGATAGCCACACTAGGATCATGCCTGTTATGAATCTGTCATAACAGTCCTTTACTTTCGCCTTCTTAGCAACGCAAGACTTGTCACACTTGCACTTGCACCTAATGATTACCTTTAGCAGATCACGTGACTTGCTGACTAAGCAGTCTAGCCCTGTCCATCACATGATACGACCTAGACCCGGGTAACCCTTTACCCTATCTCTGACATCATGTCTCGAGCCTACCTCCTGGCTTACACGTTGTCCCCTTGTTCCTCCTGGTCTAGATCCTCGCTCTTTATGCTATTGGTTAAGAACCCTTTTCCTTATCTATGACATCATGCTTATGAGAATACCCTACACCCTGGACTGGATTACTAATAGTGGTAGCTGTACATATATAAGGCTTCCATGTACTTTGATAGTCCCCAGTCCTATCAATAACTGTGATTCACCCCATAGTGCATTGGTTAGTTGACTAAGTCATTCCTTGTTTGTTCTCTCGTCCCCTATGCCTATCAATATCCGAAGGCAACACTATCGTTCTATCCTTCTTGTGGTTGGGTTAGCTATCACTCAGAGTGCCGTTAGTCGAGCGACCCATGTACTGTGGCCATCGTATTGCAACAATGCCTAGATTGTGAAGAGCGGGCCACCTATACACCAATGGGGGTATTGTTACGGTTGCTGCGTAAGCAGGCTACCATGGACTCAGGACTGAGTACGAGACTCACGAGGACAAAGGTTGAGGGTTCTCAGGTTCTGCGGCGGTGATGACTCATCCACGTGTTGGAACAAGAGCAAGGGGGTGTGACCTAAAGACGCGGGCTAAGGACAAGGACGAAGGATGAGGACGATACCTTGGGTGGTCGCACGACGACCGGGAGTCTTCGATAAACGAAGACGACGAAGGAGCAAGGGTTCCAGTCGCTAACCAGGAGATGGTCGAAGACTGGGAGGTTGACAACGGACGCAGGAGGAGTCAGGTAAACTCAGATAGATTGAGTGGATCAAGACTGAGGTTACATGGACGGGTATCTAAGGTTTATATACATAAAGGCCCTTTAGGGCAGGCAGCGGAGTCATCTGGATACAAAAGGGAAATGACTCATCATGACTCACAAGCACTGCTATGTGCAGCAATGGAGTAAGCAAGAATGACAAAGAGATGATGAAGTGATGACGAATGTGCGAAGGGCACAGCATATGACGTGAGCACAATGAGTAAAGTAGAATGTCTGTGGAATACAATGGAATTAGTGTGGGTCAAGGGCAATGACATAAGCGAGACCCTAATGGCCTATGCGGCAATGAAGGAGTAGTCCAAGTGAAGACGAAGGACGAAGACAAAGTGAAAAGAAAAAGTGAAACGTAACAGGTATCAAGCTTATTCCGAACACTGGTAGTCCTCTGAGTAATCAGAGAGGTAGAGCATCGAACACAGGCTAGGCAAAGGGCTCCTTCGTCGTACTTAGCTTTCTCTTACTATACTCAGCATTGAGCGAGCCTTCGGGTGCTCCGCATCTTTCCGTTACCATTACTTCCATCGCCCACCATCGTAACTGGGACCAGCAAGACTGCTCCAAGGCACGTCGCCAAAGAGTCGTTAAAGAAGAAGAAGCAGAAGTTGAGCTTCTCCTCGCAGCCCCCAAACGTCACGTACGGAAGCAGTATGTAAAAATCCTTTTCCATCCATACCGCACTCTCCCTGTCTTTAGCTACCAAGACGTATTCCTCCTTTACAAGCTCCACCCTCTTTCCTCCCTTTGAGCTCCCAGACGTTGATTTCCCAGAGGTTGTCATATCCGTTCCAACTCTGATACCTCTGGACGCAACTCCGCCTCTCATAGACACAAACTCTGGATCGTTCTCCCTCAGGATGCAACTCCGAGACTCCGGACTTCAGCTACGTTTCTCCTTTCCTCCTTTTGTATTAGTCTACATTTCATTCCTGTGTCTCGTTTAGTAGCACAGCTCCGGCTTCTTCATTATCTGTCTCCACTCCGGTTATGTACTATTCCGAACATCCGTCTCAGTCATCATTCTGTCATCTCTGTCTTACTCATTCCTGTACTCTGTTACTAATCTCCAGTTTCCTCCGAGTATATAAACCCTAGATACTTCGCTGTATCTCCTTAGTCTGAATGTTAGTTTTCCCTATGACTCATCTCCGAGTTCCTCCAATAGACCTTGACAGTCTTCTCTCCTCTCGACTCAGACTACACTCCATGTGTTAAGTCACTCCGACCTCCGACCTCCGACCCTCCGTAAATCCGGGACTGACTGTGACAAGGGCGCAGCACATAAGCTGAAGCCAAGTCCCGTCCAAACGCTTCAACTCCGGAGTTCTGGAGTTGGCAACCCGGAGTTGTACAACTCTAACAGAGATTGACACTTGATCAATCAATAAGGCAAATAGAATGTCTTCTCCTGCTTGGGTCGATGAGCTTGTTGACAAACTAGATGCGCTCCATCTGGCGCATGAATTAAAAGATGATGATGACACTAAAAATGCTACAAAACAAATAACCAACCCGAAGTCCTGGGATGGTGATCAAAAGAAATGGCGCTTCTGGTGGACCAAGTTGATCCTTTGGGTTGAATGCCAGAAATGGAAAGACAATAAGATCCGTGCAGTCGTGGTCTTGTCAAAGTTTGAAGGTACTGCTGCGGGCGGTGCCCAAATCTTGATGGAAGGCTTCCTTGAGAAGCAAGACGAGTGGAAGGACCCCACAGACGTGGAAAAAGGAAAATGGGGAGATGATGTGTGGCCCTCTTGGAATGGGCTACAAGTCAAAATTAAAAGCTGTTCCAAATTGAGAATCTTGAGCATGAGGCGCTCAAGAAAATCGAATAAATGAGGCAAGGTGGTGACCCCATTGATGTCTTTTTGCAAAAGTTCATTGTGGCCAAGAAGCAGGCCAACCTCGTGGACCACCACGCAATGGTCCTTCTCATCAAAATGGTAGACTATAAGATCTACTACCAATACCTTCATCAAGGAAGATGACGAATTTGACCCTATGGTCAAAAACCTTTGCACAATAGGTCAGAATTCGGAAAGGATTGCTCTGGAGCGAGGAGCTCCAATGAGACAATCTGCCACTCCCTCTCCACCACGTTGACAGTGGTACTACTGCCCTCCCGCCGGACCGCCACCAGCTCAACAAGTGCAGAGGTTCACGCCTTATGGCATCCAACCGGGTCGTGGGGCTCCCATGGAGATTGGTGCTGCACAGGCACCATTTCCTTTTAATTGTTACAACTGCAGAAAGCCTGGTCACCGGGCTAGGGAATGTTCATCCCCGAAACAGAATGGACCTAGTGGATCGTGCCCTGCTGTGCACAGTTACTATCTCTGGGAAGAGAACCCAGAATCGAACAGCACCTCTGACGTCCAAATGGGATACGTGCTAGAGGCATGGAATGGTGCCCCTCCAGTCTCTCAGTGGCAACAGCCACAACACTATGCGCCACCTGCCACGCAGCAGGCACAGGTTTCCTATATGGGGCCAGAAGCTGAGGCTTACTGGTGTTATGCGGGAGTGTACAATCACTAGATGTGAAGCGGCTTAGCTGTCAGGTGGTGATGTCTCACCCACACCTTAGGCTAGCAAAGAGAGAACTGGATCCGAAGGCAGCAACATCCATTAGGAAGAGGGCCTTGATCCGCAAGGCTGAGGGTCTTCGACCGTTAGGGAGAAGTCTCACACTGAGTGGAGTCTTAGAAGTACGCTGAATTGTGCAGAACTAGCTAAGGAACATAGGAAGGCGAGAAGCGCCTTATATACGTAAAGAGATGTGGATATAAAAGGATCTAGCTGGATATGGGATGCATCCAGAAGGAGAGGCGGGTGTCCGTATGGAAGACCATAGTATGAATACAGGATGTTCCAAAGGGAGTCATCCGAATGAGGAAAGCAGAGAGCCGTGTACAGAAGAGGAAACATACGTATAAGGAAAGATGGAGACCCGCTGAGCAGAATGAAAGGAATCTGTGGTACCCATAAAGAGAGGCGGAGAGCCGCTTCTGGAATCAGAGCCACTGATCGGGATTGCTCTTGAACCAGCCACCTGTCATTGAAGAAGGTATCGAGTGGTCCACATCGGGCCACATAAAGTAAGAGTCTAGGACAGGAAAGCCGTCGCGTAAAGGAGTATCGTATGGGGTAAAAGAAAAAGAAAATGTGCCATTGCCGTCGCCTTCAAGAGGCGTCGCCGATAGCCAATCATCTATGGGAAAATCTGTAACAACTGGCGAGATAAATTCGCAAATGATGCGAAGCAGGCTGCGGCCTCCAAGGTTTCTTTAAATTAAATACACCTATTGCTGAAAAGAGGGTAGCAGTGGGTCAGAACATTATTTCTTTTACTCATCCTGTACATTCTTCTTTCTCTCACTCTAGTTGTTGTAACAAGGAAGATCTACCCGATCTATTACCTCCTATGTCTCCTGTTTCTTCTTTTGTACCTTTATCTCCATTAGTTGAAAATGAAAAAACAATTGTTCGTTCCCCCAGAGCAACTCGGGTCAGCTGTGAGCTAGAAGATCTGAGCATGGCATAGGAACAAAAAGAATGTGTGCTTAATTCTCTGATAATGGACTCTTGTAAGTGTTGTATTTATAAAACCCCTCAGAAAATAAAAACCAACCGCAGCACATTGTCATATGGTGGTGTTAGAGTCGTGCAACTCCGGGTGTAACTCCGGAACTCCGGAGTTAAGGTTGGTCGGAAGGACGTCGGCTTCACCATATGTGGTGCGCCCTTGCCAAAAGTCTTGTCCCGGTTTTTCGGAGACGAAGGTCGGAGGGTCGGAGGTATGACTTAACACTTTAGATAGTGAAGTCGAGCAGATGGTAAGACCGTCGAGGTCTTTCAAGGAGATCGGATGGAGTAGAAGATAAAACTAATATTCAGACTGAAGGGTACAAGGTCGGAGTACTACGGTTTATATACTCGGAGAGAAAATGGAGATTAGT
>JBBPNX010000590.1:0-16810 GCA_038091155.1 Harrya chromipes | reverse complement strand
CGGAGAGCCGCTTCTGGAATCAGAGCCACTGATCGGGATTGCTCTCGAACCAGCCACCCGTCATCGAAGAAGGGATAGAGTGGTCTACATCAGGCCACGTAAAGTAAGAGTCTAGGACGGGAAAGCCATCGCGTAAAGGAGTATCATAAGGAGTAAAAGAAAAAGAAAACGTGCCGTTGCCGTTGCCTTCAAGAGGCGTCGCCGATAGCCAATCGTCTATTGGAAAACCCGTAACAGCAGCTGGTGCAAGATGATCATCGCTTTGTGGGAGTCAGAGAGTACTCCACCAGTGGATTCCATTTTGTCGAAATACTCAATCATCTTGTTGATATCATCTACAGCGTGTCTCTCCGATATATGGTTTCGGAGGATCTTTGAGAATACTAGGAATTGGCCAGCTATGCCACAGTTTACGAATCTGTTGCTCATCAGCTTCCAGTAATCATAGCCCCTGCTGTAGAGGCAGTCTTTGTACTGGGCAGGCATAGAGCCTGAAGCTGGAGTGATGGTGATACAGAAGCATCTCTAATCTTTCGGAGCTTCTTTCAAGAGTTGGATGGAGGAGGAGAAGGTGAGGTAAGAGAGAGCTCATAAATCTACTAGTTTCCATTCGTCTTCATCTGTCACCAAGGAGGTGTCGCTAAGAGCACCTCCTACTGAGCTAAGGAACCCTGCTATTCCGGTGAGGTTGAAGAACTGATTGATATGAATATCCCAGTCACTGAAGTTCTTTTGGCCTGTCAGTGTGGGTATTTTGTTCAGTGACGTCTCGGAGGGCTTCATGTCCAAAGCTTTGGGAAAGGATGGAGAAGACATATCTGGAATGGAGATGAATCAGCATCAGGCGTAGAATTCTGAAGTAAAATTCCTCTTAGGACTTGTCGTCTCTCTCTTGATCATTCAGTCCATTCACCAAAGAAGGAAACACAAGACAGATATATTCGTACCAATTGTTCACAATCTAAGCAAGATTCTGGTGATACAATCTCCTATTCTCCTAGGTAGAAGCGGTAGCAGTGGCACATTGAGTACGAGTCTGCTGTGCAAGTATCTGATACATGCGAGTGCGCTGTGCATCAGTACCTCACTTCAGTACCTTCTGGATTCACAAGAAGTGAGTAGAAGTTTTCTTCATCACCCACAACCGCCTCTGAGCTTTATTAAAGCCTCGGTTATACTTCTGGATAAAGGGGGCTGGTTGGTTTTCGATGCAAGCTTCATCATACCAGGAGTTAGGGTCGATCTGGAGGTTCTGCCAAGAGTGGGCAGCCCAGATCTGTGTGTGAGGACAGTCGAAACAGTAGTCGTCCAGACCAGTGGGAGGAAGAGGTGGAAAGTGATCTCTACGGAAATGTTTGTAGCCAGCATGATGGATGAAAGCATCCAGTGTAGAATTGTAAGGTTGGGAAGGGAAAGCGCAACCGGCACCAGTATAAATGGAAAAAAGTGTTTCATCTTCAAAAGCAAAAGAACTAGGGAGAATACTTTCATCTAAGGTAAGGGTCTTGGCAGTCTGCAGCTTGAAAGGCTGGACAAGCCGGTTCAAAGGAGCCCAAAGTGGAAACTTCAGAAGCTGGTTCAATGAGTAGATGAAAGGGTATTCCCTACCATAATGGTGAATCAGATCGTGATCCAGTGGTAGTGGGACTGTAGTTCGAAACACAGTAGTCCGACTGTCTTGAGCTGTTTTGAAGCCCATAAGGTCCGTGGTAAACAACTGTTGAAGATCCATCTTGGTTATCTTCAACCTGAATATCTGTGGTTTCCAGAGTGATGTGCTCTCAAATTTGTTATAGCCCATTAGGGGAATGCCTTCCTTCAAGTTCTGGCGTTGATTCACGGAGTGGATGGAGAAAGAGTGGGTCATTTAGGAGCGAGTAACGAGGTGGAGGCATAGGAAGAGGTGGAGGCGAAGCAGGAATAGGTTCGATATCAGGGAGAGAATCTGCGACCTGAGATACAAGAGTCGAAGATGAAAGCAGCGGAGAGGGAGTAGTCAACTCTGGCTGTGTTGATAAAAATTCAACCTCTACTTGTCTGTACCTGTTCCTATTCAGTTGGTAGATGCAATGAGATCCTCTAGCTTGAGGAGGGAATTAGTTGACACCAAAAGACCAGCAGGTATGCCTAATAGCTGCACCTGTTCTGACAACCAAATGATGCCAGTGTCTGGAGTCGGAGTAGTTTCCATAACACCTTTGCTGTTGTTCCAATGATGACGACACAAGGGGCAAGGAAGGTGGAAAGGGAATCACAGATATTGGATATGACAGTTCGTGACTCCACAGGGAAAACATCGGTTTCAAACCATATCAATGGTCCGATCCAGACGAGGAGTTCTCAAATCTGAAGGGAAGAGAGGTGACGAATGATTTGATGGTGTTGGAGGAGGTGAAGGATGAGAGGATGACCTCGCCTCAGAAGGAGTCTGGGGCAGTTCAGGACTAACCGTGTGAAGAGGATTGAGTTCTAAGCGGGTTAGACCTATATGAAGGGCGTAAAACATATTGTCAATATGCCAGTTCATCCCAAGAGAGAGAGAGCCAAAAGGAGACTGATTGCGCTAGACTAAAGAGTACCAGACCACAAGGTTTGCCTGGGCGTATATCCCCACAGTGTTGAGGACATATGTGGGATCAGTGCTGTGAATCACAGTGATCGCATGCAAGAGCATGTAAAGGATACAGGTGAACCAGGCAATCTTGAAAGGTTCCATTGCTGAGAGCGAAGTTGACAAAGGGAGGAGTATGTGCAAAGTAGAGGAGTCAGAGTCCACTCAATCAGGGCTCATAACCTAATGCAATGTGGGGTTGCACTTGTCTCTCTCTGGTGAGGAACCAAGAGAGGTTACCAGCGACAACTATGTCGAAGGTATAGGAAGGTCTGGCTTAGAGGGAGACTCACTAAGCACTAGGAGCAGATCGAGATCAGCCTTGAAGGAGTATATCAAGAAGAGACTCAATTGACTGGGTTGAGGAGAGTGTACAGTAGGAGCTCTCCTTTATATACAGGAAGGTATATGCATGCACCTGTGTGCATCTCTATCATAAAAGAATATGAGAGATAAGAATGAGTCATAAGGAATGACAAAAGATATGTGAGTATTGTATTGAAGATAAAGAGATAAGCTATCAGCCAAGGGCATAAGAGATGCTTATCTATGAAGTCATGTAAATGTGATAGTGTCATACGGACCTAAGGTCCAGACATCTGATGTAATCAGGTCTAGATCATGGTGGCTGTAAAAGAAGTCTGAAAATGAACACCATGATTCTCAATAATCACATCTGATCACGGATCAGAATTCGTGTCACACTTCTTTAGGTCCCTTGGAAAGGCCTTAGACATCCGGCTCCATTTCACCTCCAGTTATCACCCCAAAGGAGATGGCCAAATAGAGCGTATGAATTAGACCTTGGAACAATATCTCCGAATCTGCTGTAACTATCAACAGGATAACTGGTCTGAACTCCTGTCTCTTGCAGAATTCTCATACAACAATGCTCCAAGCACTACCACTGGTGTCTCTTTGTTCTTCACCAACAAGGGCTATCATCTCAACATCTCTGTCTATTCCGAAAGGGACATGACCTCTGCACATGCATGCGAATACTCCATCAATCTAGACTCACTCCACCAATTTCTCCGAGAGGAAATGGCCCACACTCAAGAGCGATATCAAGGACCTGCTGATGCCAAGCGAACTCCGGCTCCAGACCTTACAGTCAGAGATCAGGTCTTCGTCAAGGCAAAGTATTTCAGAACTACTCGGCCCTTTAAGAAACTTTCTGACAAGAACTTAGGGCCATTCAACATCATCACTCAAGCTGGAACCCATTCCTTCACACTCTGTCTCCCCAACTCCATGAAATCCATACACCCAGTGTTCCACATCTCTCAATTGGAACCTTGTGTTCCCAACACTATACTCAATTGTGTTCAATCTCCACCACCTCCGATTGAAGTAGATAGCGAACCAGAATACGAAATCTCCAAAATCCTTGACTCCAAGATAGACAGACAAAGGAAGAATTGCAAGTTGTTGTACTTGGTGCAATGGGCTGGATATGAAGGAACTGACGAAGAAACCTCTTGGTTGTTGGCTACTGAACTCACACATGCTTCCAAAATCATTACGGAGTTCCATCTCCGATATCCAGACACACCCTGTAATGGATCCGTCAAGACCAGACTGACTGACAAGGAGGAAGCTAGGTGCAACCCTAATCAACTGTAAACCGATAGATAAAGGAGTAGTTTAGGCTTTGGATACCAATAGCCTTTGGGACAAGGAAAGGAGACAAGGATCAGATGTTCACAACCACAAGGCCAGGTCTTTGGGACTAAACCATTGTTTATGATAGAACTGGGGATCAACTACGGTACATGGGGTCCTTATATACGTACGGACAACCACTATTAGTAATCCAGTTCTGGGTGTAGGGTATCAGGGAATACAATGATGTCATAGATAAGAGAAATAGTAGCCAATAGCATAAAGAGCGATGACCTAGACTTTTACAATGAGGGGACAACGAGGATACCAGGAGGAGTACTCAAGGTACAACGTCATAGATAGGAAGAAGGATGATCCAGGTCTAGATCGTATCACGTGATGGTCGGGGCTAGACTGCTTAGTCAGCAAGTCACGTGATCTGCTTTGGCATAAAGATTAGGCAATCGCGATTGTGACAAGTATCGCGATGCAAGAATGGCGAATGTAAAGGAATGTTATGACCAGATTCATAACACACCCGGACCTCACTACATATAACAAAGAACAACAATATTATTATAATGAGAAGACATTCTATCTACTCCTTTTCTTTAGCCATATCCTCACTCAACTTATCTACATCTTCCTCATCATACAGTTCTGACCTCTCCTTCACCAACTCCGTCACCTCCTTCTCAACTCCGACCATTGCATCAGCATCCTCTTCCTCTGGCTCTGACTCCAGCTCCCATACTCCGTGCAGCTCCTTGTTATGCGGGAGCATACAATCACTAGATGTGAAGCAGCTTAGCTGTCAGGCAGCGATGTCTCACCCACACCTTAGGCTAGCAGAATGAAGTGTGGATCCGAAGGCAGCGATGTCCGTTAGGAAGAGGGCCTTGATCTGCAATGTTGAGGGTCTTTGACCATTAGGGAGAAGTCTCACACCAGGTGGAGTCTTAGAAGTACACTGAATTGCACAGAACTAGCTAAGGAACATAGAAGGCAAGAAGCGCCTTTATATATGTAAAGGGATGTGGATATAAAAGGAATAAGCTGGATATGGGAAGCATCCAGAAGGAGAAGCAGAGTCTGTATGGAAGACCATAGTACAAATACAGGATGTTCCAAAGGGAGTTATCCGAATGAGGAAAGTGGAGAGCCGTGTACGAAGGAGGAAGCATACATCAGAGGAAGATTGAGATCTGCAGAGTGGATCAAAGGAATCCGTGGTACCCATAAGGGGAAGCGGAGAGCTGCTTCCAGAATCAGAGCCACTGATCGGGATTACTCTCAAACCAGCCACCCATCATTGAAGAGGGAATCGAGTGGTCCACATTGGGCCACGTAAAGTATGAGTCTAAGATGGGGAAGCTGTTGCGTAAAGGAGTCTCAAAGGGAGTAAAAGAAAAAGAAAAAGTGCCGTCGCCATTACCCTCTAAGGGTGTGGCTGATAGCCAATTGTCTATGGGAAAATCTGTAACATTCGCTCCCTTGTTGGTAGGAGTGAGCACCTGCGACACATCAAAATCCATGGGCATCTCCCTCATTGTAAATGATGTCGTTATCGTCACCCCAGTCAGAGAGGGTGTTCCGGTCTGGGAGACTAGGACAGTCTTGTTGATTATGTCCTGGAGTGAGAGCTCAACAGTAGGGACATCAGTAGGAGGGGCAGTGAGGTCGGAAGTGGCCGACCTGTCTGCAATTGAAGCATTGGACGAGATGGGGGCGGCGAGGACGGGAGTAAAGGGGTGGGTCGGGGGAGGAGTCCATGGCGGTGGGAGCAGCAGGTGGGGTGGAGGGAGCGCTGTCAAGGGAGAGGTCTCTGAGGAGACCGACGATTGTGTCGAGGAGGGTATCTCCCACCATGGGAGGTCCTGCTGTGGGTCATCCACAAGTGGGCCCAGGCGGCGCAAGAGCGATAGTGATGCCCCTACGCTGGCGGGGTCATAAGGGGGTGGTGGGGACAATGGCGGGAGCGGGGGAGAAGGAGTCAGATCTGACAGGTACCGGTCGACTAACCGGGACGTGTGATCTGCCACGCTCGATGGGCGTGGGTGGTTCAGCAGTGGCAGAGGCGATGGGTGTGGTGGTGGGAAGATATGCTCAGCACTCGGTGGGTGAAAGCGCAACGAGTACGGCGCAGAGGACAGGTTGTAAATCGTCCTATGGAAGGTGTGGGAGGAGGGGCGAGAAGCCCTGGTGCCAGAGGACGTCGAGGGACTGGCTCTGGAGGTCTTGGAGCATCTGTTGGAATGCTCCTGCCCAGTCCTCCGGGTGGACGATTAGTGTGCACAAGTAGAGTTCCTGTAAGGTACAAGCGATGTGGTAGATGCAGGTCCCCTCAATGAGGGTCTCGTTGCGTTGGAATAAGGGTTGACACTCAAGCATGAGAGTAAGCGATGGAGAGGCGAGGATGGTGGCATAAAGGGCATGGTGGGCACGGTAAGGAAGGCGAGTGGGAAGAAGGGGGATAGGTGAAGTAGAAAACAAAAACTCATTAAGAGGGATTTTGAGAGAAGGGGAGGGTGCATGGGAAGGCATATCAAGGGGAGTTAACCGTCTGAAACACAGAAGGTCGTCCCAATTTATAGGCGAGGAGAAGGCGTGGAGCATGTGCTAAGTTGGGAGCGGACTTCCACGTGTTCTCGGAAGACAGATATCCGATCCACTTGACTAGGAATTGGCGTTTGCCAGCAGAACCCCAATGGCCCGCAATGGACTCGACTTCATATTCTTCTTCTGATCCTATGATCTCTGGTGGCGGCTTGTGGAAATTTGGACCATGCTCATTGGTTTCCCGATAAGGTGAAAGAAGCGAGGCATGGAATACGTTGTGGATTTTCCATGTGGGCGGTAATCAGAGGCGATATGAGACCGGAGATAAGACCTGGGAGATCTCGAAGAGTCCTTCCCTTCAAGGGGCGAGCTTCTTTGATGTGTAATGGAGACGGAGGTTCTTTCCATTGAGCCAGACCTTTTGACTGGTTCTCCAAAGGGTGAACTTGGAGGTAATATGTTCCTTCATCTCTTGTTGAGCCTTGAGGTGGGTGGCATGTGCTTCCTTTCATGCTTTTTCGAGGAGAGAGAGACGCTTCTCAGCAGAAGGTACAAAGGTCTTGCCAGAAAGGGGAGGATATGCACATGGTTCGTAGCCCATCATAAGGGAGAATGGTGTCTGACCGGTGACCGAATGGGTGGCAGAGTTGTGAGAGAACTCAGCCATAGGGAGGAGAGAGGACCAGCAGGTAGGCTGTCCAGTACAAAGGATACGAAGATACATCTCCAGTTCCTGATTGGTGCGTTCAGTTCCACTGTCAGTCTGGGGGTGGTAGGTGGATGAGAGGGTGAGGTCATATTCGAGAAGGCGAGCCAGTTCTGAAGCGAAGGCAGAAGCGAATTGGGGGCTGTTACACAAGAGCGTACAATGACTAGACCAGGTCCAGCTTAGCTGTCAGGCAGCGATGTCTCACCCACGCCCTAGGCTAGCGAAAGAGAACTGGATCCGAAGGCAGCAACGTCCGTTAGGAAGAGGGCCTTGATCCGTGATGCTGAGGGTCTTCAACCGTTAGGGAGAAGTCTCACACCAAGTGGAGTCTTAGAAGTACGCTGAATTGCGCAGAACTAGCTAAGGAACATAGGAAGGCGAGAAGCGCCTTTTATACGTAAAGAGACGTGGATATAAAAGGAATAGGTCTGGATATGGGAAGCATCCAGAAGGAGAAGCGGAGTCTGTACAGAAGACCGTAGTACGAATACAGGATGTTCCAAAAGGAGTCATCCGAATAGGGAAGCGGAGAGCCGTGTAAGAAAGAGGAAACATACGTAAAAGGAAAGATGGAGACCTGCGGAGTGGAACGGAAGGAATCCATGGTACCCGTAAGGAGAAGTGGAAAGCCGCTTCTAGAATCAGAGCCACTGATCGGGATTACTCTCAAACCAGCCACCCGTCATTGAAGAAGGTATCGAGTGGTCCACATCGGGCCATGTAAAGTATGAGTCTAAGACAGGGAAACTGTCGCGTAAAGGAGTATCATAAGGAGTAAAAGAAAAAGAAAAAGTGCCATTGCTGTTGCTTTCAAGAGGCGTTGCCGATAGCCAATTGTCTATGGGAAAATCCATAACAGGGGCCCTGATTGCTGATGAGCTTGTTGTGGAGGCCAAAGTGGGGGAATATTCGGGAGAAAAAGAGTTTGGCAACTCCCTCTGCATTGATTGTTTTGTTGCAAGGCAGGTAAATTACTCCCTTAGTAAGTCCATGGTTGACCACAACCATGATAGAGTCAAAACCGTCTGAAGGTGGGAGGTCCGTGATCAGATCCACAGAAAGATGTTGGAATGGTCAGGTGGTGGCTACAGCCAAAGGGGTGAGTGGGGGCACAGTGGGATGGGTGTTGACTTTGTTGGCCTGGAAGATGGTGCAACCCTCGAGGTATTTACAAACAAAGGTGGAGAGACCAGGCCACCAATAGTCACGCTAGAGGAGGTGCAAGAGGTGGTAGTAGCCTTGGTGACCACCAGCTGCGGAAGTATGGATGGAGTGGATGAGGTCCTAGCATGTGGGGACTGGGACATACAGGCAACCCTTACAATAGAGGGCACCCTGGTCAAAGGTCCAATCTGCAAGGGAGGCATGGGGGAAGAGGGAAGTACTCCTTTGGGCGGCAGTGATGGCTTTGAGGACCAATGGGTTGGAGGGGATGGAGGAGGTGAATTTGTCCGTGAGGTGGACCTCAAGAGCATGGACAAAGAGGTCCAGGGCGAGAAGGGTGACATCCTGGTTGTCACGAGAGGTGTCGGCGGGACCCATCTTAGAGGCAGCTTGATGCTCGAAGAGCAGATCGAAGTCTTGTAAGAAGAGCATCCAGCGGGCATGGCGGTGGGGGAGGGCACGGGGTTCCTTGAAGTATGTCAAGTTTTTGTGATCCATCATGACAATGACAGTATGGGGGGTGCCAGAGAGATACTGGCGCCATTCTTCGAGGGCGCAGATGACTACGAGGAGTTCGTGGTCATAGATGTCATAATTGCGTTCCGCAGGAGAGAATGTCTCCGAGAAGTAAGCGCAAGGATGGAGGTCACCATTGGAGTCCCTTTGCATAAGGACCGTGCCAGAGGCGACGAGAGAAGCGTCCGTCATGACATGGAACGGACGAGAGGGATCCAGCATTCGGAGTACTGGATTGGAGAGGAAGGCGTCCTTCAGCGACTGGAAGGAGAATTGTTGTTCCGGTCCCCATTGCCACTCAGACGATTTTTGAGTGAGGGCATGGAGGGGACGGGCGATTTCAGAGAAGTTCAGGATGAACTTGCAATAAAGTTGCAGAATCCGATGAACGATCAGACTACTTTGACAGACCGGGGTGGTTTCCAGTCACGGATGGCAGAGAGTTTGGTCGGGTCCATCTGAACTTGACCATCCTTGATGACCATGCTGAGGTATTCAACCTCGGTGACATTAAAGGAGCACTTGTCAAGTTTCAAGTGCAGCTGATGTTCTTGCATACGGGTGAGAACATGGTGGGTACGTTCCTTGTGTTGGGCAAGGTCGTTGCTGTGGATTAAAAGATCATCCATGTAGATGATCAACCATCCTTCAGCGATCATATCACCGAATACATGGTCCATGAAGGCTTGGAAGGTGGGGGGACCGTTGCACATCCCGAAGAACATGATGAGGGGTTCGAAGAGACCGAAGGGGGTGATGAAGGTGGCCTTCCATTGGTCGCCATCCTTGATGCGAATGTTGTTAAATCCCCAACGGATGTCCATCTTCGTGAGGACAGTAGAGTCTTTGAGACAATCCATAAGATCGGAGATGAGGGGGATCAGGTAGGTGTTCTTAACGGTGTGCTCATTAAGGTAGTGGTAATCCTGGCAAGGACGAAGCTTGCCGTCCTTCTTGTTGACAAAGAAAAAGGGGGCAGCCTGAGGGGACTTGGAGTGACAAATGGTCCCTTTCTTCAGGTGTTCCTCAATGAAGTCGAGGCAAGCTGTCCGTTCAGTGGGATTGAGCGGGTACGCCTTGGTGCGTCATGGGGTGAAAGTCTCCTTGAGATCTATGGCGTGGTCAAAGTTGCGAGAGGGAGGAACAAAGGTGTCAGAGGGTTCTTCAAAGACTGATGTGTAGGCTGCAAATTGTGGGGGTAGTTTGGGCTTTTCCTTTTTAATAGCCACGGCTATTTCAGTGGAAAGAGTAATCTTTCTGATAACGTGGGGGTCGTCTGGAAAGGCAGCCACAGCAGCTTTGTTGAGGAGACAACGGAGACCGTCTTGATGGTCATATTTGAGGTGGCGGACTAGATACTGCTGTGTTTCCACAATTGGCAAGTCATGTCGCGGGGTGGTGACCCTGTTGGGGATGGTTACCCATCCTTGAACCCAGTCGATGGTTGGGTTGATGTCAATTAACCAAAGTATGCCCAGAATGACATTCTGGGAGCCACAATTGATGACAAAGAGTTCTTGCTCATCTTCCACGTTGCAGTAGCATAAGGTTACTTTAACCTGGAAGCGTATCTCGCCGGCTTGGTTGCGAGTTCCATCCATGTTGCTGGCAGAAAGAGGCTTCTCTAGATGGATAAGGGGTATGCGATGGTGCTTCACGAAGGCCATGTCAATGAAAGATCCAGTCGCTCTGGAATCTATGAGTGCAGTGGTGTCAGTGATTTCTCCCTGTTCCCGAGCATAGAGTGAAATGGGGATCAACATTGCTCTAGAGGCTCTTTGGGATACAAATACAGGGGAGATAACATGAGAGGGGCTAGACACCGTCCTAGACCCTCAGTCTAAAAATCCTTGCTTTCCTCTGTAGAGGTAAAGCAATTGACTTGATGACCTTCTTCGTCAAGTCCTTCCTCAATGCATATCTTTAACATGTGTAGGGCCTCTGCAGAGTTAAGCCTTCGGCCATTCACGTAGGCAGTCAGAGGATCCCCTGATAGTGGTTGCGCTACCGTAGATCCCTGGGTTCCCGTGTTCTCTGTGGTATGAATTTGTTGGTGGCACTGGGGGGTAGTATAGTGTGGTGGACAATTGTTGCCCTGCATTCCTGATCCTTTCTGATGGTTGGAGGATCGACATCCCAGTTGATGACAAACGAAGCACTTGTTGGTCCATAGGTGCTCTGCTTGTTCTGTAGGGGAAAGTCTGATGGAGTCGACCTCCATAGCGTCTGAGTCTCTGGACCTGGAGGGGACTACCAAAGTAGTGGAGGAGATGTAAGAGTGGCATCCTTTGCGAAGCTGCTCGGTTTTGATGGAGTGGTAGAACTGTGAGGCTTTGGCAAGCCAAGCATTTGCAGTGGTGGGTTCTTCTGGGATAGTGGTCATCATCATGGTGAGACAAGATGAAACAGCTCGTTTAAGGAGGTCCTTGAGTACCCCTTGGTCAGAGAGTCCACTCCGGGCGGATTCAAGTTGGAGAGTGGTTCAGAACACGTCAAAGTTCCCATTGAAGGGCGATCCTTCCATTCGTATGTCTTGGAGGGTCATGCGGGCTCTGTCCTGAAGGTCAGCAGGAATGAAAGCGTCTTTAAACGACGAGATGAGGTCGAGGAGGATCTGCTCATTCGTGGTCTTGTTGGTGTCGTAAGAGTTGAGTTTCATGTACCAGCCTTCAGAAAATACCATCCCTCATCCTTTGCTCATCTTGTTGAGCAGAGTAATAACTTGTGCGCGTAGTGTATTTCTGGTTGTTCATGGCAAAATAATGCATCATGCCCTGCAACCACCTATTGGCGTCTTTGCCTTTACCGCTGAAGTCTTCTGGGAGACCAGCCTTGAGTTCATCGTTGCCCATGTCGTCATCTTGGTCTACAGTGATGGGGGATCTGGGAGGAGGAGGGGACGCTGGGGGTGCAGGTATGGGAGAGGGTTCTCGGGGAGGAGAGAACGGGACAGGAGTCTGTTCGTTGGAGCGTGTGTCGGAGTGGAAGGGGGTGGGGTTTCGAGAGCTTCCCATGATTTTTCACACACTTGGTAAACCTTGAGAGGGAGGGCGTGGCGGTTGAGAAGAATGAGAAGCTTGAGGAGTGCGAATAGGAGACGCGGATTGATACGGATTGGTGTACGGTGGGGAGGATGGTTCTTCGGGTTCACTGTCTGAGTGTACGTTCAACGTCGCAAGATTGATACATTTCGTGTTGGGCTTGTGTGGGTCCTCTGCAATAGAAGCAGGGACAAAAGTTCAGCTAGTTCTTTTGTTACATGGGAGCGTACAATCACTAGACATGAAGTGGCTTAGCTATCAGGCGGCAATGTCTCACCCATGCCTTAGGCTAGCAGAATGAAGTGTGGATCCGAAGGCAGCGATGTCCGTTAGGAAGAGGGCCTTGATCTGCAATGTTGAGGGTCTTTGACCATTAGGGAGAAGTCTCACACCAGGTGGAGTCTTAGAAGTATGCTGAATTGTGCAGAACTAGCTAATGAACATAGAGGGCAAGAAGCACCTTTATATACATAAAGGGATGTGGATATAAAAGGAATAAGCTGGATATGGGAAGCACCCAGAAGGAGAAGCGGAGTCTGTATGGAAGACCATAGTACAAATACAGGATGTTCCAAAGGGAGTCATCCGAATGAGGAAAGCAGAGAGCCACATATGAAGGAGGAAGCATACATCAGAGGAAGATCAAATGAATCCACGGTACCCATAAGGGGAAGCGGAGAGCTGCTTCCAGAATCAGAGCCACTGATCGGGATTACTCTCAAACCAGCCACCCGTCATTGAAGAGGGAATCAAGTGGTCCACATTGGGCCACGTAAAGTATGAGTCTAAGACAGGGAAGCCGTTGCATAAAGGAGTCTCAAAGGGAGTAAAAGAAAAAGAAACAGTGCCGTCACCATTACCCTCTAAGGGTGTGGCTGATAGCCAATTGTCTATGGGAAAATCCGTAACACTCCTCCCCTTTCAGCTGCACCAACTCCTCCACCCAATCCGCTACCCTCTCCACTTGTGCCATTAGACGGTCCAGCCGCTGAGTCTGCACCTTGAAGATGATGACGATCTCCTTCAAGACCACCACCATCTCTGGATCTCCTCCGGCGCACTCCACGCTGCTCCAGTTCCTACTCAGCCCGGCCTCCACCACCTACACAGATGTGGACTTTGACTTCTTCTTCATCGGCCCCTCATTGTCGTCTGTGTGCTTCCTCCGCCTCTTCTCTGGCTCCTCCTCTTCCAGTGTCTCGCACTTCAGCTTTGCCCTCTGGCAAGCCATGCATGCCTTCCTCTTCTTCCCTTCTCTGGGAACACACTCAATCCCCGCTACAGTGTATTTCACATGCAGGTCTTGCTCCTTTTCTTTCCCCTTGTCTTTGTCCTTTGAAGCACTCTGCTCTGCTCAGACTTGTTCGGCCTGGCAACTCTGTTAGCTCCGATCGCACTGAAGTCCACCAGCACTCACTCTTTTCTTGGCCGCCTCCTTGGCCTCCCTGACTCGCTTCTCCTTGACAACCTTCCTCGCCTTCTCCGCCTCCTCCACCTCCCTCCATGCCTCCTCTGCTTTCTTCTGCTCCTCCTCCTCTCTCTGTGCCTTCACACACTGACGTCGCTGTCGTTGTTGCCCTCCTTGAGGCATTTGTTGCTCCAGGTTTTGATGTTGCTGATGTCGGACATGGTGGCTGAAAGTTAAGGAGCACAGGCAGCATCCACCAGACTTATATATGGCGAACTCCACATGTGGTTCCGAATTCGGATTCCACAAATCTGCTTTGACTTTGCTTTGACTCTATTGTCTCTTGCTTATGGCCTTCAGGGGTTCAGGCCTAAGAGGGGGATACTGTTATATCCATATTTCACACAAGTCCAACCCTGAGCTCTCCGGACAAACTCCTTCACAACTCCGAGACAATCTCGCTCTGAGCACAACTCCTGATCTCTGGACTTCGATACTGAGACCTTCTCCGTTCGTCCATTTCATTCTATCTCCTTCCATACTAGTCTCACATTGTAGAATACTCCTGTAACCTGTGTCTCACTTGACAGCACAGCTCTGGTCTCTGTACATACCCGATGTCACTCCGGTTATATGCCTTCCTGTTAAGACCATGCATTCCTCCGGAGTGAACTCTGGAAATAGGGGCTTTCTGGTGTTCATGAAGTTCAAATAGGACATTGGGTTCAGCTTATGTGCTGCCCCCTTACTAGCGTTGTGTCCCGGATTTAGGAGTGGAGTTTGGAGGAGTTTGGAGGAGTTTGAAGGACAAACGAGGGAGTTTGGGATGAACGAGGGAAGTCGCCAGGACTTCAGGAGTTCAGACTTGGAGATCAGGAGGGATTCATCTAAGTCGATAATCAAGCTAAAGTTACAGGAGGAGTAACTACGATTTATATACTCGGAGATCAAAGGGATTAGTCACGGAGGAATGGAGCTGAGTAATAAATGAGTAAGACGGAGGTCGGGAAAGTGAGTAACCGGATGGAGTCGGATATGTACGAAAGCCGGAGCTGTGCTTCTAAGCGAGACACAGGAATATAGAATGTATGCTAAGACAAAAGAAGACAAAAGAGATCAAGGAGATATTTCGGAGAAGAAGTCTGGAGGTCTGGAGTTACAGGAGGAGCGCGAGAATGCTCCGGAGTTGCGGGAATTTAGGTCCGAAGGGTCGGACTTCAAAATAGGAGAGTCGGAGTTGTCAGATCAAATATCCGGGATATGACACTCTACAAGCAAGCACTCTCTCACATCTGGCAGATATGGCACACTGTCCTTCAAATACTTTACCACCATCAGCCCACACTGCTTCCTCTTCACTGGTGGTTCCTCCTCAGCCACTGAGCTATCACCATTGCCTTCGGTGTTGAATGCCCAGTGTGAATATGCTTCCCAAGCC
This sequence comes from Harrya chromipes, assembly GCA_038091155.1. NCBI lineage: Eukaryota > Fungi > Basidiomycota > Agaricomycetes > Boletales > Boletaceae > Harrya > Harrya chromipes. The sequence goes on along the minus strand of JBBPNX010000590.1, from coordinate 1,759 downwards.
TCCTCAATTGGCTTCAATCCATCTCTTGCAATCCCTCAAATGCTGGCACATCATATGACTCATTGTGTTACACTGGAGCGTACAATCACTAGACGCAAAGCGGCTTAGCTGTCAGGCGGCGATGTCTCACCCATGCCTTAGGCTAGCAAGAGAAAACTGGATCTGAAGGCAGCAACATCCGTTAGGAAGAGGGCCTTGATCCACAATGCTGAGGGTCTTCAACCGTTAGGGAGAAGTCTCACACTGAGTGGAGTCTAGGAAGTACGCTGAATTGTGCAGAACTAGCTAAGGAACATAGGAAGGCGAGAAGCACCTTTTATACGTAAAGAGTCGTGGATATAACAGGATATAGCTGGATATGGGATGCATCTAGAAGGAGAGCAGGTGTTCATACGGAAGACCGTAGTAAGAATACAGGATGTTCCAAAGGGAGTCATCCAAATGAGGAAAGCGGAGAGTCACATACGAAAGAGGAAACATACATAAAAGGGAAGATGGAGACCCGTGGAGCAGAATGAAAGGAATCCGCGGTACTCATAAAGAGAAGCGGAGAGCCGCTTCTGGAATCAGAGCCACTGATCGGGATTACTCTCAAACCAGCCACCCGTCATTGAAGAAGGTATTGAGTGGTCCACATCGGGCCACGTAAAGTAAGAGTCTAAGACGGGAAAGCCGTCGCGTAAAGGAGTATCATAAGGGGTAAAAGAAAAAGAAAAAGTGCCATTGCCGTCACCTTCAAGAGGTGTCGCCGATAGCCAATCATCTATGGGAAAATCCGTAACACATTGAAGTCATGTCTACTGATTGCTTTCAGCAACCACATTGTGTACCGGCACTATGACTCACAATGTCCACGTGATCTCACTCTTTGGGTCTTTCCACGCTGCCAATATGAACACTTGAGTCCCACATTGCCACCACATCTCTCTAGCAAAATCTCCCACAAACTTTCTCCCAAGCTGATTGCCATTCCTAATTTCATCAGTGGCAGCCCATGTAATGATCAGTCGGCTTACTGGACATGAATCTTCTCATCTGGAAGCACATTGTTATTCAACTCTTTTGCTTTTTCCTTGGCTTCCTGCAACTCTTCCACAGTCCACTACTCCATGACAATGTCAAGGCCTTTATGATAATATTGCAAATATATTTTTGAGCTGGGCTCAGTGTTCCATCACTTTCTGATAACAGCAATGATCTCCTCCTTATAATTCTGCCTGATAACTCGCTTAGTGCCCTAGCACTGGCCATACTTCTTCAATTCTTTCGGCTTCCAGATGTTACGGGATTCCCCATAGACGATTGGCTATCGGCGACGCCTCTTGAAGGCGACGGCAATGGCACGTTTTCTTTTTCTTTTGCTCCTTACGAGACTCCCTTACGTGACGGCTTCCCTGTCCTGGACTCTTACTTTACTTGGCCTGACGTAGATCATTCTATCCCTTCTACGATGACGGGTGGCTGGTTCGAGAGTAACCCTGACCAGTGGCTCTGATTCCGAAGCGCCCTCCGCTTCTCCTTACGGGTACCGTGGATTCCTTTCTTCCGCTCCACGGATCTCCATACTATCTTTTACGTATGTTTCCCCTTTCGTACGCGGCTCTCCGCTTTCCTCTTTCGGATGACTCCTTCGGGACATCCTGTATTCGTAGTGCAGTCTTCCGCATGGACTCCCGCTTCTCCTTCTGGATGCTTTCCATATCCAGATAGATTCCTTTTTTATCCACTTCTCTTTACGTATATAAGGGACTTCCTTCCT
>JBBPNX010000589.1:0-16824 GCA_038091155.1 Harrya chromipes | reverse complement strand
CGTACAGGACGGGGTTTCTCTGTCGTATCCTGATCGTGGTTTACACATGGATCGGATCGGCCTTGCTCGATGGTATGCTAGCGCCTAATTATCAGAAGTAGTTCAACGGAAGTGGAAGTACCCACCTCAAAGAGAGAGTCGTTGTTGGTTAGGTTTCGAAGATACCAGAGGGTTAATGTCGTATTCACTCCTACTGCGAGGTAGTCGTTTCCCGGAGAAAAAGCAAGACACGATACATCTCCTTCGTGCTTGAGGGACTCCCCGATCTGGTCACCAGTATCTGTGTCTCGAAGTACGACAGTTGCATTTATGGAATATGCGATGAGTTTACTGTTGGGCGATAGAGTGACAGACGCGGGATATTTGATACCACGAGTCGCCCATTGAGAGATCAAAGATCCATCTTCAGATTTGAGACGTTTGATCTGACCCTGGGACACTGCGAAGATCTGCGGAGCATTGGCGAACCAGACCAGTGTAACGTTGGGGGAAGAGAAAGTGGACATAACCAAAATTGGGATGGTGAGGAGCTTCTTCCCCGAACTAGCGGCATAAATCCGGACTGAACCAAAGAGGGTGGCCATAGCAATACGCTGGCCACATGGACAAAACTTGACTGCGACGACGTTATACTCGTGTTTGAGTGACTGCGTGCCTTGGCGCCTTTCGCCAGTGGATAATTCCCATACATCAACTGTACGGGCGTCTGAGCCGGTCACGACCCACTTAGAGTCTGACGAGATATCGATAGTTCTGACTCCTTGGATGGCATGGTGTTTCATCCTGACGGGGGCGTCCTTGCCTGGAAACCTCTTCCAGATCGTGAATCCATCGGTCTCGCCAGTGACGATCCATATCCCATCATTGGATACAGCGACGGCGAGGGCGCCAATGCTTGGTTCGATTGGCTCTCCCATGAGATCATTTTGGAGATGGCGCAACTGAAGCGTACTCTTCTCGCCGCTAACGAAGCGAAGTGGTTCGTCGGGTAGGAAGGCTAGGGCCTGTATCTTGGAATTGACTTTTATCACTTTCATCGTCTCTGGGTGCACGCTCACTATCTGAGGAAGTCATATCCACGATTGACACGTACCCGTCCCTCCAACCAAGCCTCGTACCCCATCCATCTTACTAACAGCGCGCAGCCTGAAGGATACAATGTATCAACGGATGAGCAAATCACAGTTAAGGGTGAAGGGTTGAATCTCACGATTACGTGGTCTATAGTTGTCGGATTGATTTCGCTTGCGGCATGAAGCGATCGCCGCTAGCCTAATCTGGCTGAACTGGATAAGATACGAGTACAAAGAAAAGGATGAAAACGACATCGCACAAAACCTTCATATCCGAAGAGTACACTGACGTCTATTATGGCCTAGTTTCATCGATCCATCCGACTACCAGGACACTTGCGTGGTCTCGCGGTAGGCGCTTGACGCTCAATCATTGTCATCCTCGACAACTGGACTCGGATGGGGAAGCGTACGAGGCGCGAGGGCTTGTATCCTTTCGAGAAACCGCTTGCATGGCATTAATGTGGGACCCTGGCCCGAGAGCGTGGCGTCTATTGCATTGTAATCGGTGTGCTAGCGGAACCGCATCACGCCTAAGACCATTATGCAAATCCACAACAACCCATCTACACAGAAAGCCCGGAAAGATCAACATAAACTGGTGAAATGAAGCACCCCTACCTGCTGTGGCACACGATGGGTCCATGTCGTCGTCCTATTTTGAGTGGCCCTATATATGGCGCTGTTTTGCCTATAGAACATGTTTCTGTTGTTCCGACGAACGTCGTTGATGGGAAATGATCATGTGGCGTCCCTGCGTCACGGTATCAAGACAAGCTACGCTAAATAGCCCGTCGGTCCTGTCGCTGTGTGACCGGCTTGAACCAGACACATCTCCGCCGACCTAGACGAGCGAATGCAAGTGAGAGCGTGCGGTGCATTGTGAGATTAACCGGCCAAAGATGAAACCGGTAATTTCAATTACGCCAACTTCGGGCTTGCGACTCGACGCGGGAGGAACTTGAAGATGCTCAAGGGGCTGGGAACATTATCTCAGGAAACACCGAAGGGAGAGTAACAGTGTTTGGGTACCGCTGTTGAGGGGCAATCGAAACCGGAGTGGGTAAGCGTAGATGGTAATGAGGCGACCTTTAAGAGATGGGCTCAATCGTACCCGAGCCTATTGGGAGTTGGATAGGTGCCACATATGTGTGCCTCCTTCTAAGGTCTAGAGATTGTGAGAGTAGTGCCAGAAGGTTACAACCTGAACTCAGTCCAAGGCGCCTGACTCGGAGTTGCTGGAGACCTGACTACAGCCTGAGAACATGAGGGCGTGTACGCCGAGATGTCCGAAATGGAAAAGGCTGGCGTTTCTCAAAGGAGCGTCCTATCCGAGTCGTTCGGACCAGACGTGAATAGGTTGCAATCACAGAAGACAGCCGACGCAATTTTGGATGAACGCGCGCGATATTCTGGTGAACTTGTTTCAAACGAAATTGCTATGTCTGGAACACTGATGCCCTTGGTGGTTCCAAGAAACGCGTCAACGTTTCAACCTCTGCAAGTTGAGAACCTCTACAAGAGGTAATTCACGTTTCTTGTGGTAAACAAGGTGTGCGTGTGCTCCAAAATAAAATGCTGAAGGGGAAAAATACAATGACCACCGCAGGGGTCGAACCTGCAATCTCCTGATTCGTAGTCAGACGCGATGCCATTTCGCCAGGCGGCCGATATCATATTACAACGGACTAGTGTAACAATGCAGACGGCAACAGAATCAATTTGACGTCGGACTGAGCAAATTTCGTCTCCCTTTCACCTCGTTGTAGAGGAGGATTCGTTCAATCATTGTCTGCTTTGGCCCTCGTGATGAGACAACATGATTGTGATATCAAAGTATAAGTAGGTCTGATTTTGGGAGCGCGGGTCCTGCGTTGCAGCGCGAGTGAAAGCGATGATTCCCCCATTGACACCAGGTGAAGCAAGTTTGCAGGCTGCGACACCTTGGGCGACCATAATCAATTTCATACCGACGTGGGTACCGACCGTACAAATATTCTCGATAGCTAGCACCGTTGCCCTACTAGGCCCACTCAGTCAGCACTTGTACGCGGTACAGATCAGTGGTGCCAGCTTCGTTGTCCGTTTGAACAAGATGTCAGGAACTGGTAATTGTGTACTTGCTCACCCAAATCTACTTTACTTACATAAACTTTGTCTTCGCTTGCAATGGAGCTTTTGGTGTAATATTATCTGCTCATCACGCAAGTGCAGGCCTAGGCGCGTTCGAAGAAAGATTGAAGGGAGGTAGTAACAATAGGCATACGTCATAGCACGTGATGGTGTCGATCCTTTTTATACCCCGTGTTCTGGGTCTAGCGTCCCTTTGCTTGCTCCTTCGTCCATCCCGGATCATCCTCTCCGTCCATCGAAATGAGTGCCCGACAAGCCTTCCAGCCACGCGCAGCTTCCTGCGCACCATCATCCGAACCACATCCACACTCCACGGATACCCGTGCGAGAGACGGGGATACCGAAATGTTTGGCAAGGCACGATCGGTCACCGCCTTTTTGGGTCAGAAACGGGCCACGGGGACTAGCACTGCATCGCAAGGACGGCCGGGCCAGGAACCAGGACTTGGACGAGCGAACACGAGTTCAAATAGGCGCAGCTTCGACGGGATCGCAAGGCCTGTGATGATACCGATGTCGATTATACCGTACCCGGAGACTCCTTCGCAACTCAGCTCCGGAGTGACACAACGCGGGGTGGCGCAAACTCCAAGGAAGACCTCAGGACCGACGACATTCGAGTTTGCGAGGCCGATAACACCAGTTTCTGTGCCGAGAGGCCTCAAGAAGGGACTGGGAAGTTTTCCGGAGAGCCGAGAGGACGAAATGACTTCGAGCGAGAACATACATGCGAATAGTGTCGGGTTTATGCAACCAGATGATGACGAGGATGTGCGATGTGGTGCTGAAACTGGGTTAGGTGGATATATGCGCGCGCTCGAGGCATCAGAGCGTGATGCGAGCGCAGGTAGGCCGGTACCGAGTTTGGAACATGAAATTGCCGCACCGGTACCTGGATATACTCTCAGAGGACTTGGCACGCATCCACTCAACAAAGGCTCCGGGGTCGAAGGTATGTTTTCAACTTGTACGAAGTCTTTGGATCCCACGTCCAAGAAAGAGACAGGTATGGAAAGAAACGACGATTTGCAATTTGAAATGGACCATAGGAGGTTGAAACGTGGGATGCGTCGCGAAGACGGGCAAAAAAATGGTAATTTCACTGACGGAGACCATCGATCACCGAGCTCTGCGAAGAGACCCAGACAGGCGCGGCAAGATCCTGACGTAAGTGACTTATTGGTGCAGTCGCGTTTTTCCGGGTTTTTGTGAAATGACCATGGGTAACGCCAGGAATACTTGCCGATTTCGAGTCCTCAGATGCCACCGACACCTGCATTGTGCACTTCGTCTGTCGGTGTAGTAGATCCCTCCCGGGAGATGGAATTGATGTTCGAGAACATCGGAGAATTTGTTAGCTTTGAGGAAGTCGAGGCGGATTGGAAGCGATGGAGAGAATGCACGAGAGAGGAATGGCTAAAGGGGGCCGACGGTAAGGCCTCCGATTTTTGGTCTAACGAGGCTTATGTGCGGGGTAGAACTCGCACAGGAATTCACGGACATATTGAACATGGTGCGTGGTCTGATCGAATGTTCGTTTTTCATGGTTGGTGTTTTCAATGCCGGTGACACAGGTAAAGGACCGCCTGACGTGAGTTTCCTTCATGGCTAAACTGCAACGGTATTGATCTATGATGAAGCGACCATGTCTTGGCGCTTGGGAACATGATGTCGTCTGTGGGAGAAAGACGAAGAGAGGTGGATCGCAGTATGGAGCTCATCCATGCGAAGGAAAATATTGTCCGGGAGAACATCTTGCAACTGGGAAAGAAGAAGTGATGCCAAGGGTTGAAATGGCGAGTTGAATTACGCCTCGAAAACCATCGTTCCATGAAAACGTAGCAAAGCTGTCACTGATCATGACTGACTGGAAGGATGAAATGGACAGAAAGGTCTGCAGGTTTTCGCTTGTACACGTTTGTTGTTTTCTTGCTAGTGTCGCAAGGCTGGTAGATGCGAGTGGAAGTCAGACATGGATGAGAATAGCAAACGGTTCCAACGTTGGCTGACCGAGGACACGTCTCAGTTGCAGCTTGGCGACGACGCTGATGGTAATAGGCAGGCCATTTAAATTCTCAGAAATCAACGCACGTGACAAATGAACCGCGTCGGTTCTTTTAGCTCCCACAGGTGCATTTTGTCTCTTTCTCTCTCTCTCTTTCTCGGAGACCCTTTCCACCCTCACCTCTTCTCCCTCCCTACTTTCTTTCTCCACCATCTCGAATTTTCTAGCGAAATTTTCATCTCGGGTTAAACTGCTAGGTCGGTGGCTTATTATCTGTCGTCGTTCGGTAATCCCAACCTGGTTTCCTTTCTCTGCAGTTCTCCCCAGTGTCCACACATTCCCTCTTTCATTGGTAAACGGTCGCGTATACATTGCTAGGCTGTTCGTATTGTCTATATCATCTTCCTGTCCCTTCTGTGTTATATTTTCTCTTCCTACAATTGCTTTGTAGCTTGCCACCCAAGATGGCAGGTACACAACAACTACCTTCATGGTTGACGCTCTCGGAGATCGTCATTACGAACTCGAATGGGCAGCCTATTGCAACGAGTACGGCGACATTGGAGTTACCGTTAACATACTACGGGCCCAGCGTGAGTATTTCTTGTCCTAAGTTTTCCCTACACTTTACGGCCATTGTGCCCCTTGATTGAGGGTGCAGCTGGAGTGACAATGTCTCCCTGGGAGTTTCTTTGTTCGACGAACAGAATTCTAATAATGAAAGAATGTAACGACGTCATTGGAGCAGTGACTGACGAGTATTTTAGATACCCCTGGGAACAGATGGGGTCTGGACCTGGGGTGGTCTTACTCCTCCTCCGACTTCCACGTCGACCTCTTCCACAGCGACACCTACTACGACCCCTTCCACAACATCATCTCTCACTTCCACTCATACATCCACTTTCACAACTACTACTACCTCTGCGACACCTTATCCCTATTCAACTTCTTCAACTCTCTCAAAGGGCGCAATCGTTGGTATCATATTCGGTGCTATTGTGGGCTTTAATATCCTACTCCTGCTTATCATCTGCTTTGTTCGCTATCGTGCACGAAGTCTTCGTAATCGACATCAAACACCAATCTGGACGCATTGGGAGGTCCTTGGTCCCGCACATCCTTCCCGAGATGAGGAGAGGCCTCCTGGCGTTGGGTCTCCACGAGACAGCGGCGAAGAAGCTGACTCCTTCCTCCGACGGGGTCGCAGCGCCGTAGATGGATCCAGACATAACAATTCAAGTGTCCGTCCCGTCGCTTCTCTCCCACCCGGTGCAGCACCACCACACATGGTTGGAAGCACTGGATCAGGCAATTCTGGAAATACAAGTTCTTCTGCTGCAACGGACTATGGCGTCTTGATTCCTGATGGACCTATCGGTCGAGCGTACCGTGACCATTCTCATTTCCCTGCACGAGCGAGCAGCGATATGACTGGATACATTATGCCCCCTGATGAACTACTAAAGATCGACGACGAAGAGGAGTCTTCAAGTCCACCGCGAATGTACAGTGTCAAGCACGCCAGTAATCAATCGCTTCCTGAAGCCTTTTCACCCCTTATACCGCCCCCACCTCTTGATGTTGACCGTCTGTCCATTCGTAAAGGTTCGCCCTTGAACGAAAAAGAAAAATCCGTCCGCAGTCTATCCTATCCTGCAAGTGACATGGAGGATCCCAAGGTGTACACCGCACGCAGGGTCAAGGTCAAGGAACTCGGCCCACGTTCCCCGACTGAGGAGTCTTCCTCCGACATGCATCCAGATGACGGCCCGGTTCCCGGGCCTAGTGGCTGGAGGAATAGTTTTGGGTTCAGTTCGATTTCGAGACTGAGGAAGAGTTGGTTTGGAGGTTCGTCGTCGCGGAATACCTCTAGGTCATCTGGGGGACGTGTACGTGCCGATGATGCGGAAGTCAATCAGTCACTCCTTGGCGCACCACGTGCTCGTCGACCTGGTCTCGGTCTCAGTATTGATGGTGAACGCCCTATGTCATCTGTCAGTGCCAGAAGCGCCATATCCGGTCACACCGTGTATCACGATGCTATATCACGGCTTGGAACTCCTGTTTCTGTTCCTTCGCGTGCAATGACCCCTGCGAGTGGCCGTGGTCCAGCTTCAGCCAATGAGCTCGTTCCCCCATTGCCAGCAGGTGCGCCACCGGCATATGCTGTCAGTGATCCGTATGACTCCTTGGGAAGTAGAGGAAGTTTTCCTTATTCCCAAGGGATGGACGTGCTTGATCTCCCCGTTCCACAACCGGTCTCCCCGTTTACTGCCTCTGGAGGTACATCTGCGTCGACAAGGAATGCAACCTCTCCCCCAGGACTTAGCGGTTCACATGGACGTGCATGGCGCGACTCGCTCTCTGTCATCACTGGATCTTCGAACAACGCAAGCGTCACGATCGATGTCCTCGATGCTGAACCTCCAACCGCAAGGGAAGGGTGGCGATCAATGGCTAGCTTAGGCGGTAGCAGTACGGGTGAGGCGCAACCCGATTCGGGCGAGAGACGTGCGACATTTGGTACGGTGAGTTTACTCGAAGGTAGTATCTAATTGATTGTTGAACATGTGTTCGTTCGCAGCCTCAGATAGTCCACCAGGCTCATCCCATAGTCTCTGATCAGGGTTCGCTGCATTCGGTGCGCTCACACCTAAGTCCGTACACGTACTCCTCCGGTTCTGCACCCATGTCATCCAAGCACTCTCATGTCTTGACTGGTTCTAATTCTTCCCGCCCGTCTGCCCATTCCCGTGCACAGACTGCAAGTTCAGGTTCTGTTCGTTCCGGCTCTATTTCCTCGTTCGGCCGCCGACAAGGTGGTCCTGTCTCTCCTTCTACCTCGGCCTTTGGAGGTACAGCTGAATCGAGTCGACTTTCGCCTGTGGAAGAGCTTCAGTTACCCAACCCGGAGAGCCCGAACCGGATATCAGTACTGGGTCCTATGCCCTCGTTTGCGCATTCCATGGTTACACCGACAATTCGCAGTGTCGGCGCAACGACTACCTCAGAAGATACGGACGTGACGCGAACGACGACAACCCTGGCCGGTACGGAGGCGACGTTGCTGGAAAAGAACAGTCAGGAGGGGTTTTTGCCAAAGTTGCAGTTGGGAGCATTTGATTTTGAAGGAGTGAAGATATAACGATGCATTTTAACGATCTTTCAACCTTTTTTTCTTGCGTGCGAACGTTTTTACGCGTTCATTTTTCCGTTTGCGTTACCCCATTTCCATCCTCTACCGTACCACCCTTGACCACCTCTTGCGATACCTCCTCACTCCGCATTTTTGACTCATGATTTGCTCCCTGACCAGTACTGACCACGTGATGAATGCGATACCTCTTCCCATCATATTGTGCTGGAGCTTAGTGACCTACCATGCTACGCGTGAGCATGGATCGGCCCATCGTAAAGATTCTGGCAGAATCAAGGGTTGTTACAATGATTCGAAATGCCCACAAACAAATTATGGTTACTCTCCATTCCGAATCATACCCTCTTTTTTTCGTCCGAGCCCAACATGGCATCGGTCACTGTGCCGTCATCGACGTCACCGTCGACCAAAACCTGTAACGCGTTCGACACACGCGACGTCAGTACCGCATTGACAACGAACGTCCAAAGACGCATGGGGAAACCAAGAGACGCACGCGCATCGCTGAAGCAGTGCCGGATCAGTTCTAAACGGCATCACCACCGGTACACCCGCCTCCGTACGATTAAACAGCATCTCCGTCTCTCCAATGTAGTACTTATCCCAGTACGGCGTGATGTTGGTCGGATCAAATTTCATGTTGACGTCGTAATACTTGCCGAGGGACATGAACGATTGGGCAAAGGCAGTGATGAATTGCGTGTCGTTGTAAGGAGGGGGATCACTCGCGCTACGATGAGACAAAGTGTCTGTTGAGGGTGTTGACGGAAGGAGAGCAAGATGTAGCGTACCTGTCGAAGTAATAGATGGTGTCTTGACCGTGGTATGCGGGTGGGATCGCAAAGAGACCCTGGGATGGATCCATCAAGTCCACCGTGGTGTTTGCAGGGTAGGGAGAACTAACCTTCCACGAACGACCAGTGAATGTCTGCAGCAGGTAGTAGGTCGGACACACGAAGATGGCTACAACGGCGTTCAAATCAGCGATGACGTTGCTTGCACGTGTAAATGTTTGACTCACACTCTCCCATTACCATGATAGCCTGCTCAAGTGCATTCCCGTAGTCTTGATATATGTATGCGGCTTCTTGGACTTGCAGAGATGTCATGTCGGGGAAAAGCTGAGAGACATAATCCGTAATCGTCAATGTCTCATTCGGATTCACGAAAATATTTCCTTCATTCTGGTTGCCGACAGCGAGGAGCACTTGCTTCTAGGACGTCAGTTGGCGTAAGATGCTGTCAAGAGGGCTCACGCACTCCGTTCACCTGACCTTTGGCAAGGGTGACAGTTGGACGCTCGAGGATGAACGTGCCATCAACCACAGGAACGAAGACGAAAGTGCCATAGAAAGCAGCGTCAGCAAGATCGTAGTTTGCAGTCTGGAGAGTCTCTGCGTCTACATTTTGTAGACATGTAAACGTGTCGTCGCTCGACGTGCATCTGTACAATGTGCGTTATTACTTGACGGAGAGATACACTAGACAAGATTGTCTTACCCGGTCATACTGACAACTTCGTCATACAATGTCTAATCTCGATCAGTTTACCGGCACTCCGTCGATAGAGATCGAGATGCAGCAACCTACCTGAGGTACTCTATCATTGTAGTTATACTGAGAAGGTAAAAACGTGGAACTGGTGATCGCAGCATTGAAAAGTGGCGGTTGAGTGTTGCCTCCATTGGCGACAATATGTTGCAAAACGGAACCAGCACCTGCAGACTCGCCCCATATAGTGACATGGGTTTTATCACCACCAAACAAGCCAATCTAGTTGGAGTCGTAAGTATGAATAGGTTGGACACATAGAATGAACTGTACGTGATCCTGCACCCATTGCAGTGCAAATGTTTGGTCAACTGGCGAGGCAGATACTATCAGTGCGGCCCAGGGTAAAGGCTAGGAAATTTTCTCACGAAGGCCAGCGTTCAGAGCACCTTGAGCTTCGATCTCGTTTCCAGAGAGAAACCCTATGGGACCAATCAGGTCCACTGACGAGGGTTCCAGAAACCGCAAATCATACCGAATGCACCGAGACGGTATTGGATGACAATGACCACCATGGTGTTCAATGAATCGGCGAGGAGGTCGGCCCCATTGTACTCTGCAGCGTAACCAGCCTCATAACTGCATTGCAAGATCGGATATGCGCGTAAGGATATGTGGATCAAAGGCTTACCCTCCACCATGAATCCATACCAAAACTGGGAGCCCTCCTGCAGTAATGACTGGTTCGGGCATCGTTCCGGGCACGAATACACTACGAGTTTGAACTTGTACCAATTCCGCGACTGCGATGTACCATTCAACTCACTTGAGGAACAAGCAATCCTCCGAAGCGGCTGGTGTCACGCTCTGTCGTTTGTTGAAGCCGTAAGGCGAGACAGGCCCAGTCGTGTTGGCACCGAATCCGGTTTGATAGCACATGTTAGGATTCTGCGTTGCGTCTTGGACACCTGACTCGGCGACCGGTGCTTGAGGTGCTTGAAACCTCAAATTTCCTGAGCGGGACATATTGTAAGTCAGTCTCACAATGACCATGGCGGTGGGTGGGCACGATCGAAGGATCCATAACGTACTCACCGAGAGGTGGGGCAGCATAACGAATGCTCAAGAAGCTAGTGATATTTGTCTGCGCGTCAAAGTATCCTTGGTATTGCGCATAACCAAGATCCGCGATTGGTGCTGTTACGTTTACGTTTGTGGCCGTCGAAATGGTCACCGAGGATGCTGAGGCAATCAGCCACAATACAACCCAGTCAAGACGACAAATCATCCCGACGAAACCTGGGAGGATATGAATAGCGTTCACCTGAGCGACGGTGGCTTCGTTTTTAAGGCGATGACAATCCATTCGGTGTCCCGTGAAGTATTCGCGGACATAAAGCGATGTGTGCACATCAACCTAAGAAGTTCGATGTTGGAAACCGCGTGCGTCGAGTCAAATGGATGGTGACCTGGTCAGGAGACTCGTACTACAAGAATAATGTGTAGGGACTGACTGGTTCTATGGGAAGTAGTATGCTTCAAATGACACGCCTTTCAGCCGCATTTTCTTCGAGAACACGAATCGGTAGAGTTTTCGTTCGCATGTGCTTGACTCTTGTACCCAAGATAACTCAAGCTTTTATATAACAAGCTGTCTGATGCCAGTGGTCGCCTCATTCTCTAGAACGCTCATCGAAGTCGTGCGATCTCGTTAGGGTACAGTTGAAAAGTCATTACTTTTACACACCTGTATTCAACTGTACTCCTAGTAGATCTCGTGCAAAGACAATTTTGGCGTTTCTCCAGGATCCTGGACCGAAGAGACCAAAGAAACTCCGAGTCATGCTGAGAAAACTGGTCGGGAGAGGACCGCCGCGGAACTGACTGCGACACCCGGGCCGGCATGTGACGATTCGCAACTTTGCGTGATCATGGGGTTTGTCGACAACTTTGAAGCTTGAATCTTCATACTCAGATGACGATTTTTTTTTTGAATCCGGGCTCACAAAATTTGGGAATTCTGTGACCTCTTCGTGACTATGAAATGCCGTTCAAGACAATTGACCAGCTGGAAGGGACTTCTAACCAAGCCTCCGAGGCCCTCAGGGTAAGTTCGTATCAAACCACCTCTCTTTGATAAGCCCGAAATACTTATTAGTATTGCCATTTCAAAAGGCCAATACATACACTCCTGCATCAGGTTCGTTATCTTAGTCCGTGTACATATGCGTTCATAGCGACCGCAAGGAATGCAGGACCGAATACTGACCCGATTGCTTCCTTAGAATCTTCACGGTCTGTACATCCAAGAATTCGGAGACTGCGATAGACCGAATTGACCCTCTTCATTGAAGTGGAGGTTTTCTTCTTCCCAGTCCTGTAAATGTGAGTTTGTTTCCATAACTGCCTCTGGGATTAACAACCTAGCCTATAGCTGTAAGTGTTCATCGTTTGTTCTTTAAACCGAATACTTCAGGAAGGTCTACCGCAATTAAATAGTGGTACGTATGTCTCTAGTACCTGCTTTCTACTACGTCACCAGGTTCGAATTTGGGCAAAGTCGCTTTATGGACAGTATCTGGGCTCATTTGTGTGGCCGATTGTGAGCTGCCATTTATGCAACTGTACATAGGGCAGCAAGCTAAATGTTGATCACAGTGGTGACGAAGATAATCACCGGCATTCTCCTCACTACTATGCTGGAGAGATCAGACGTCACCATTACTTGTGTTTTCTACAGTCTTCCACGAAATCTCACAGGTATGGGAATTCGGCATCAAGAATATCGTATGCCAGACTGATTGAATGACCACCCCGTTCGTTGCGCGCCACATAGTGTTCTTCTCCCAGGTTCTGGATTTCTCATCTTGCTTGACGCCCGCCGACTCGAAGACTTGGAGTGGGGTTGCACGACGCAACTCATTCACGATGGTGTGCACAGTCGTGATCATCCAATTCATAAGGCAGTCGTTCCAAATGTACCGAGCTACCAAACGGTGGCATCCCAACTGATTCATCAACCACTTTTCATGCAAGGTTGCTTCCTTGGGTGGCGTTCCGTAACTTCCATTTAGCCACCCATCTCTGGCCCTCTTTTCCGTTCAGTATCAGGTGATAAATGGGACTGATGGTGGGCCTCAAGGTGGGCGAAGAGGCGGGACGACTCTGGGTTCGGCCTGTCCGCGTTGACTGGACAAAGCGCGAGCACGATGGTGTTTGCAGAGGATGCTGGGCAGAGGATGACGAAGAGATGCCAGCTAATGTAGGTACATACCTACGCCCGGTTTCCCCCCCGGAGCCTACTCGGAGACTCGATTGTTGCTCAAGCGCTGACAGCGGTGAACATTTCCGGTCAAAAACCAATCCATACTAAGCTATCCGCGGAGCCGGGTGCTCACAGCGCCCATACACCATATCTGTGGAGCAGAATCGATTGAACTTTGCCGCATCCGCAAGAAAGCGCAGTCACCTCTAATTACATATGCGGTATGGATCTGGTTTATGTAACAAACTTCTCAAATCAAACCTTGGCGGACTCGGAGCTTCAAGCGAGTCCCCTTAAACCTCAGGACGGTTCTTCTCGTGAACTTGCGCCCTTCTTTCCCCCCTTTCTTGCGATTCATTTCCTCCTAGTCTCACACATGTCTTCCGTGCAGTCCGCCGTGGAAAGTATTTTACTGAATAATTATGCTAGTGGTACGCCAATTTCCACTTGAGAACAAGCTTCACTGTGAAGAAAGTTCATAGTTGCAGTTATCACGGTCATCGGATATGATTACAGTAATATCCTTTTCACGCAATCATTCTGAAGGCTCAGGCTGATCATTGAGCTGTGATGTTTTCAGTCCTCACGTTCCCAAGAGAGGTATCTCGTTTTCTTTCTTGACATCATGATTGGGCTACAGACTGACGATGCGCTAAGATAGAGTATATTTGGGTCCGCAGCGCGAAGTGTTTCAAGTAAATCACGTTTCTGATGGGATTACAGAGCAAACCATGGACCTCGGTATCCACGCTCTTCGTTTTCGTGCGTATGGAACTCTTTGGGGTCTTTCATAATCTACAGTGACTTCGTGCCAGGTTCGTTATCTTAGCCTGTGCGCCTACATGTACGTTCATAGCCATAAAAGTCATGCAGGTACCGGATGTTGACCCGATTGCTTCATCAGGATCCTTGCTGTCTGTACGTCCGAAACTTTGAACCGGTGGTAGATTCAACTGACCCACTTCATCGAAGCTGGAAGTTCTTTTGTACCTGGTCCTGCAAAGGTAGTTTTTCTTATATGACCGTTGACGAACTTTAACGATTCCCACTTATAGCTGTGCGTATCCATTGTTCGACTTTTTTGAGTCACTTGGTATGATCGATATATCCATCCAATAGTTGTGCGTACATTTCTTCGTGCGTTCTGTGTCCGTTTGGTTCACGGATATTTCGAAGGTGCGGACTTGGACATCGTCGCTACATGGGCCGTCCTTGGGTTCATTTGTGCGGCGGATTGTGAGTTCCGAATCCCAATTAACTGAACTCAACAAGATGAGTATCGATGTTGGTCATAGTCGTGATGATCCTACGTGCATGGGCGATGTGGCACCGGTCGAATATCATCCTTGGTATTCTTCTTACTACCTATGCCGGGGAGATCATTCCTTCGGCTATCTCTTGCATTTTCTACAGCAATGCGCGCAATTTGACAGGTATGTATTCAAGATCAAGAATTACACGCCGTGCTGACTGGATTACTGGTACAACCCCGCCCATCGCGCATCATAGTGACCGTTTCCCAAATCCTGGATTTCTCCTTTTGCTCACTGCAAGCTAACTCTGCCACCTGGAATGAAATTGCTGACACGACGCAACTTATTCACGCTGCTATGATGTGCATCGTGGTAATCATCCAATTCATAAGACAGTCGTTCCAGGTGTACCGAGCGACGAAGCAGTGGCAACCCAACCAATTCATCAATCTGCTTTTTATGCAAGGCGTCCTTTACTTCCTTAGGTAAGTCCTCGTCTTACCCCTCCCCCTCCCATTCCGTCAAATACTACGTGAGGAATGGAACTAATAGTCGCCTTCTCTGACAGCTTCCTGGTGTGGAACCTTGTGAACACGTTAATCCAGTGGGGAAAAATCTCAGTGGGGGGATGGCAAATCGTACCCATTAGCTTTGTGGAAGTTATTCCGATGGCCACGTTACCTTGTCGATTTATCCTGAGCGTGCGGGAACTGTACGCACGTAACATACAAGGCGGACGGAGGGGTGGGATCGACTCTGGGTTTGGTTTGTCGATGTTATCTACTCGCAGCGAAGCTACAATGGTCTTTGCGGAGGATGCGGGGTGGAACGGGGAATTTGGGGACGGTGAAGAGATACCGATGGAACTGACAAAGGGGTAACTGCGCGGATTGAAGGCCGATGCTCGTACTATCTTTTGTATCTTGGCGTTTCTGTATCGCCGACCCGCGAGTTTCGACGAGTTAGGCTTATCAAAAACAAGTGCTGCGGCCCATGTACCTGAGTTGGACCTACTGGTTAATAAGCAAGTAAAGCCCCTGCTCTCTCCATCTGTACTCCGATTCCGTGACCGGCCTTATGACCATTGGCGGCTGTAAGCCGACATCACCTGGCGTGCCTTGGTGCCTGGCCAACACTCACGGAGAGGTACAGTGGTAACTCCTTGGAAGCCGACGCGTTCGGGTGGCAGTGAGCCCCCTGACAATACTACCCACACCGCCTCTTCTACATGCTTCTTGCTAGACTCCACAGACCCGAAACTTCGAGGGAGGGTTGACGGCCACCACAAGCAAGGTGACAATCCGACTAATTTTTGGTCGATGACTCGACACCCCCGCCGTCTCGCGTAGACCTAAATCTTACACCATCGCCCTCAAGGTAGCAATTTCGCCTCCTACCTCAAACACAAACATATGACGCTTTCAACCATATAATGGAGAGATAAAGCATGGCATACACGGATGACACCTAATCCAGTGACGCACAAAAAACGTGCGGTCCACCATCCCTTATCGATCATCCCTCACAACTCGATCGTTTCCTTGGCTTTGAATTTCCTGTTTGACCGATCCGCAGAACGGAAACAAAACTGATTTCCATACAGGTCGAACTCGATGTAAGGTTTATCGAGCACCGTTTTCGAACCTTGCTCTTGTTGATGGGGCGTCTCTGTCTGCATGAGATCCCACTCGGGAGCTGGGGGAGGGAAGGTCGAGTAGAGTGGTACGGCGAGCGCGAAGACGGAGTTCTGTTTCGGGACGACTGTAAAACCAAAGAATATGAGAAGGTTTGGGATGACGTAGAGAGGAGCGGTAGTACGTTTTAACTGGTTCTTTCGGGTGATGAGCTTGAACGCGTTCTCCGTCTCATGGATGACGATCCCAGAGAGACCGACGAGACATGGATTGCGGCTTTGGCGAACTAGGATTAGGGCGCGAGGGTACGAGTCAGTAGTGAGCGACCGAAATCAGTCGGTTTACAGCACGCTTTATCGCTCACCTGTGAGTAGTGCCCCATTGAGATCGGCTTTGACGAGCTTCGCGTGCATCGTGGACGCATTTGGCATCTTGCCCTCATGCGACGACGAAGCATCTGGAACACTAAGTCCCAACAGTTCCGACATGTACCCTATCCAGAGCTGATGCAGCGGTATGAACAAGTCGAACCTATTCAACAAAGCGCTCGACGCTCAACACAATGCACAAAAAACGAAACAGGCAAGACATGTAGTAACAAACATACCGGGTCGCATGTTTTTCCAACTTCCAAAGCCCTTTGGATTTGGCTTCGTTTCGTCCCAACGGTCTGAGCTTCTTTCGGTCTCTCTCGGCTTGTATGCGAGCTTGTTTTGCTACTCTCTCCTTCTTGGCTTTGCTCTCCTTGGCTGGGTTTTCGAGGACGATATGACGATCTTTCACACGGCTCTCGTATATTGCAGCGGGGTC
>JBBPNX010000588.1:0-16824 GCA_038091155.1 Harrya chromipes | reverse complement strand
ACCCGACCAACAGTTCGCCTTCCAATCGTTGAAGGACGCATTCCTCTCCAATCTGGTACTGTGCATGCCGGATCCCTCCCAGCCGTTCCATGTCATGACTGACGCATCTCTCGTCGCCTCTGGTGCAGTCCTTATGCAAAAGGACTCCAATGGTGACCTCCACCCCTGCACCTATTTCTCAGAGACATTCTCTCCGGCCGAACGCAACTACGATATCTATGACCGCGAACTCCTTGCCGTCATACGCGCCCTCGAAGAATGGCGCCAGTATCTTTCTGGCACCCCCCATACCGTCACCATTATGACGGATCACAAGAACTTGACTTACTTCAGGGAACCCTGCACCGTCTCCCGCTGACACGCCTGCTGGATGCTCTTCCTTCAGGACTTTGACTTACTCTTCGAGCACCAGGCTGCCTCGAAGATGGGACCCACTGATGCACTCTCCCGATGGGATGACGTCGACACCTCCCGTGACAACCAGGATGTCACTCTCCTGGCGCCAGACCTCTTTGTTCGGTCTCTCAATGTCCATCTCGCGGAGAAAATCGCCAGTTCCACCCCCTCCAACCCTCTCGTCCTGGAGGCAATCGCCGCTGCCCAGCGTGGCTCTTCTCTTTTCCCCCGCACCTCTCTCGCGGACTGGACCTTCGACAACGGGGCCCTCTACTTCAGAGGCCGCCTCTACGTGCCCGCCCCCGCTCGCCAGGACCTGGTCCACTCCATCCACACTTCCGCCGCCGGTGGCCACCAGGGTTACTATTGACTCCTCCACCTCCTCCAACAGGACTATTGGTGGCCCGGCCTCTCTACCTTCGTTCGTAAATACCTCGCGGGCTGTGCCGTCTGCCAGGCCAACAAGATTAATACCCATCCCACCGTTCCCCCGCTTTTCCCTCTCGCAGTCGCCACTACGCGACCTTTCCAACACCTCTCCGTGGACTTGATCACGGATTTACCGCCTTCAGACGGTTTCAACTCTATCATGGTCGTGGTCAACCATGGGCTTACTAAGGGGGTAATTTACCTGCCTTGCAACAAAACGATCAACGCAGAAGGGGTTGCAAAACTCTTTTTCTTGCGTATTTTCCCACATTTTGGCCTCCACGACAAGCTTATCAGCGATCGTGGCCCCCAATTCGCTTCTGCCTTCACTCGAGAATTGGCTCGCCTTCTCGAATACGATCTCGCCCTATCCTCCGTATACCACCCACAGACCGACAGTGAAACCGAACGCACCAATCAGGAACTAGAAACCTACCTCCAGATCTTCTGCACTGGACAGCCCACCCGCTGGTCCTCTCTCCTCCCCATGGCTGAGTTCACTCACAACTCCGCCACCCACTCGGTTACCGGTCAGACCCTGTTCGCCCTTATGATGGGCTATGAACCACGCGCGTATCCCCCTCTCACTGGCAAAACTTTCGTACCTTCTGCCGAGAAACGCCTATCCATCCTCGAAGAGGCACGAAAAGAGGCACACGCAGCCCATCTCAAGGCTCAACAAGACATGAAAGAACGCATTACTTCCAGGTTCACCTCATGGAAGACCGGCCAAAAGGTCTGGCTAGACGGAAAGAACCTCCGTCTTCATTATACGTCTAGGAAACTTGCCCCTCGAAGGGAGGGACCCTTCGAGATCTCTCAGGTCTTATCTCCGGTCTCATATCGCCTCCGACTGCCACCCACATGGAAGATCCACGACGTATTCCACGCTTCCCTTCTTTCTCCATATCAGGAAACCGATGAACATGGTCCGAATTTCCACGAACCGCCACCGGAAATCATTGGATCAGAAGAAGAATACGAAGTTGAATCCATTTTGGGCCATCGGGGTTCTGCTGGCAAATGCCAATTCCTAGTCAAGTGGATCGGATACCCGTCTTCCGAGAACACCTGGGAACCCGCTTCCCATTTAGCTCATGCGCCACGCCTTCTCCGCGCATATAAATTAGGACGCCCTTCTGTGTTTCAGACGGTTAACTCCCCTTGACATGCCTTCTCGCAACCCCTCCCCCACCCCCTCTGATTCCGCTGTCCCTCTTAACGAGTTTCTGTTCTCCACCAACGTCATCCCACTTCTCCCTTCTCGTCTACCTTACCGTGCCTGCCGCGCCCTCTATGCCTCGATCCTCGCCTCCCCGTCGCTTACTCTTGCGCTTGAGTGTCAACCCCTATTCAGCCGCAACGAGACCTTCCTTGAGGCAACCCACATCTACCGAACCGCCTGCACCGCGCAGGAATTATACTTGCAAACACCAATCGTTCACCCGGAGGACTGGGCGGGAGCGTTCCAGCAGACACTCCGAGACCTCCAGAGCCAGTGCCTCGACCTCCTCTGGCACCAGGGCTTCTCTGCCCTCCTCCCACACCTTCCATCAGACGATTTACAACCCGTCCTCCGCGCCGTTCTCGTTGCGCTCTCGCCCGCCGAGAGACGCTCCTACCTTCCCGCCACCAGCCCCCTCGTCCCTGCCCCCGCTCCTACACCCAACCCCCTCGAACGTGGCAATAGCCACCGCCCGTCTCGTCGACCGGTACCTGTCAGAGCTGACGCCGTCCCCACCCCTACCCGTGTTGTCTCCCCCACCCCCATACGACCCCACCAGCGTCGGGGCATCACGGTCGCTCTTGCGCCGCCTGGGCCCCTTGGCGGACGAACAACAACTCGCAGCCCCGTGGTGGCAGGAACCGTCCTTGACACAATCCTCAACCTCATCCGGGACCTCCCCGTTGACAGTGCTGCCCCCACCCCACCTGCTACTCCCACCGCCGTGGTCTCCTCCTCATCCGACGAACCGCCCCCCTACTCCCGTCCCCGACGACCCCACCTCGTTCGCTGCTACAACTGTCGAGAGGTTGGACACTTCCGACCTCACTGTCCCTGGTACCGCTGCCCCTATTGCAGAGTACTGGCTCCTGGACATAATCAACGAGACTGTCCTGATCTCCCGGACCGGAACACCCTCTCAGATTGGGGAGACGATAACGATGTCGTCTACAACGAGGGAGACGCCCACGGGTTTTGAAGTATTGCAGGTGCTCAACTCTATCGATGAGGGAGCTAATGTTACGGATTTCCCTATAGACGATTGGCTATCGGCGATGCCTCTTGAAGGCGACGGCAATGGCACGTTTTCTTTTTCTTTCACCCCTTATGATACTCCTTTACGTGACGGCTTCCCCGTCTTAGATTCTTACTTTACGTGGCCCGATGTGGACCACTCCATACCTTCTTCGATGACGGGTGGCTGGTTCGAGAGTAATCCCGATCAGTGGCTCTGATTCCGAAGCGGCTCTCTGCTTCCCCTTACGAGCACCGTGGATTCCTTCCCTCCGCTCCACGGATCTCTATATTACCTTTTACGTATGTTTCCTCTTTCGTAAGCGGCTCTCCGCTTTCCTCTCTTGGATGGCTCCTTCGGGACATCCTGTATTCGTAGTGTGGTCTTCCGCATGGACTACCACTTCTCCTTCTGGATGCTTTCCATATCCAGATAGATTCCTTTTTTATCCACATCTCTTTACATATATAAGGAGCTTCCTCTCCTTCTATGTTCCTTAGCTAGTTCTGCGCAATCCAGCGTACTTCTAAGACTCCACTCGGTGTGAGACTTCTCCCTAACGGTCAAAGACCCTCAGCATCACGGATCAAGGCCCTCTTCCTAACGGACGTCGCTGCCTTCGGATCCAGTCCTTGATTCCTAGCTCAAAGGCGTGGGTGAGACATCGCCGCCTAAGAGTTAGCCAGGTACAGAGTCTAGTGATTGTACGCTCCCGCGTAACAAGTTGTTGTCCCAGGACTATTTTTGGGATTTCATAGAGCGCATTGAATCTATGGGCATCCACATGTGGGATGGGAAAATGAGCCTGAAGCTCCATAAGCTTCACAAGGTTATGTCAGGACCATCAGGTGGGGTGAGTGTGAACAATTGTCACAGATAAAATTCATCACGTCACTCACCGCAAATACATCTCTTCAATCCAAACAGATCTTGTCCTATATGGTGGCTCAGATGGAGGACATCACATGTGCTTGCTTTAACGACCTCGAAGTCGACCAAGAAGAGATGGATCATTTAATAGAAATGGTGGAAGACTGGAAAGATATATGTCAACATGTGGGCTGCATGCTCATCGTCACATGGGGTACTAATGAAGACAGCACGAGAGGTGGTATACACGATTCATCAATGCCTTGACGATGCATTCATACAACACCTCGGACCAATGTTGGATGTCAGCAACTTGTTGACAAATCAGAAATTGCACCATTGGTATGCAGCAATGGGCAAATACTTACGTGAGGCCTGTCTAGAATTGCCGAAGGTTATTGCAATGATCTCAACAACTGACTTGCCTGAAGACAGCAAGGAATTCAAGATATTGCATTGCTTGAAGTGGGTTGTCACGAAAGTCAAGATATGGAGGACCATGGTCATCCTCTCCAATTGGGAGCAGGATCAATCTGTTTCTGCGCTGCCCTTGATGTCCAGGTCAGTGTTAAAGCACATGGTCAATCACCTGGATGTCATAAATGACTCGCTGAAGGAAGTGAGTACTACATCCACTCACGACATTCCATTTAGCCCATTTTTAGACCCCCTGAAAATGCATGGGAAGGTCATCCACACGATCTGATTCAAACCACTCACTCACCTTCATGTATATTAGTTCTCCTGGTGGTGGGAACCTCTTATTGAGATGGTTCAAGTCATTGGGAAGTATTGGCATCCTGGATCGCACAGTGCAGCAATGATCAGGGCCATACAATCTCATCGTGACATACAAGAGAGACAAAGGACAAAGGTGGTTTACAATGTGTGTACCTTGCTATTTAGATGCTTCAATTTTCTCAAGTCTGCTTTCCATCTTCAGGTTGTCTTCCTTGTTTGGGATGAGTATGCTTCGTTCCTGAACATGGAAATTCAGATTTGCGACATCATGGTTCCTGCTCGTATCACAGTGCAAAAAAAACTGCTTGCTACATTTGGCATCGATAGCGAGGGACACATGACAAAGGATTTGCATGCAGCCCAATCTGCCACCACTGGCGCTAAGGCAGGTCAGTTGACAACAAAGGACAAACAGAGAAAGGGAAAGGGAAAAGCAAAGCAAAAGAGTGAGGACAAAGGGAAACAGTCTTCAAAAGGATGGAGGAAAAAAGGCCACAAAGACGATGGGAACACAGATGATGATGAGGACCAGGACATCCACATCACCGACGATACAGATGACAGCACCTCCAACGCAAGTGACAATCAAGACCTTGACAGCCAAGAGAAAGAAAGTTGCACACGCGAGCGTAGAGAGCTCAAGGCGAAGAAGCATTCCGCACTCATCTCCAAATATGGAGAATGGAAAGAGACACACACCATCCTCACTAGTAGCAAGAATGATACTCGTCTGAAAAAGATGCCATTGGATTCTGACTGCTTGCCTGGGAGTTTTCACCAACTGTTGTTATGCGAGAGCATACAATGACTAGGCGTGAAATGGCTTAGCTGTCAGGCAGCGATGTCTCACCCACACCCTAGGCTAGCAGAACGAAGTGTGGATCCGAAGACAGTGATGTCCATTAGGAAGAAGGCCTTGATCCGTGATGCTGAGGGTCTTCGACCGTTAGGGAGAAGTCTCACACCGAGTGGAGTCTTAGAAGTACGCTGAATTGCGCAGAACTAGCTAAGGAACATAGGAAGGCGAGAAGCGCCTTATATACATAAAGAGATGTGGATATAAAAGGATATAGCTGGATATGGGATGCATCCAGAAGGAGAAGCGGGTGTCCGTATGGAAGACCGTAGTACGAATACAGGATTTTCCAAAGGGAGTCATCCGAATGAGGAAGGCAGAGAGCCGTGTACGAAAGGGGAAGCATACATAAAAGGAAGATCAAGATCCGCGGAGTGGATCAAAGGAATCTGCGGTACCCATAAGGGGAAGCGGAGAGCCACTTCCAGAATCAGAGCCACTGCTCAGGATTACTCTCGAACCAGCCACCTGTCATCGAAGAAGAAATCGAGTGGTCCACATCGGGCCACATAAAGTATGAATCTAAGACAGGGAAAGCGTCG
Source organism: Harrya chromipes (assembly GCA_038091155.1). NCBI lineage: Eukaryota > Fungi > Basidiomycota > Agaricomycetes > Boletales > Boletaceae > Harrya > Harrya chromipes. The sequence continues at coordinate 10,750 of JBBPNX010000588.1, read as the reverse complement.
CATAAAGGAGTATCGTAAGGGGTAAAAGAAAAAGAAAAAGTGCCATTGCTGTCGCCTTCAAGAGGTGTTGCCGATAGCCAATCGTCTATAGGGAAATCCATAACAACCGTGGAGGAAGGTGTTGTGGTTGCGCAATGATCGCAGCACTACATGCATGCGCAGTCTTGCCCTGATCGATTGGACCACTTGGGAATGGCGGGACGTCATCTCTCAGACCTTCTCGAGGGTTATGAGAACCTTGGCTGCTGCTGCAATTGCAGAATCAGCAGTGATCATCTCATATAGACATGAGATGATCGCCTGCCACCCAACTGGAGGTGCTGTCACAATTCGGATGCATGCAGACAAAGCCATCACCCTCTACCTCATCCAGAAGGATCCTGGATAAACGAGCGCCCCCCTCGGATATCACCAAATGAGCTTGAAGGACTCAGTTGGTTCTTCCTTGCCAGGTTCTAAGCGTGGTCAGGGCCTTGTTCTCTGTGAGGGCCACTTACCTCCTGAAGGCATGATTACTTGGCCAGATGGAATCTATGTTTCCCGTCTGAAATCTGGAATTGTCGTCCACATCATTGAAGATGAGCTTGCCCTCCTGGCGCATGAGAAGGAATTGGGGTCACAGCAGCATGAGGTCCAAAGAGCAATTGATGCCATTCAAAACATTCGAGTTGCTTGGCATGATTCGACCAGCGAGGTCACTGCTCAGGATAAACCATTGATCGACGATGATATTGCAATCGCCCTGCATTCTCTTGTGAATGTGAGTACCATCCATTCCTGATTCATGATTCATGACTCACAGTGTTATGCGAGAGCGTACAATCACTAGACCTCGTACCAGCTAACTCTTAGGCGGGGATGACTCACCCACGCCTTCGAGCTAGGAATCGAGAACTGGATCCGAAGGCAGCGATGTCCGTTAGGAAGAGGGCCTTGATCCGCGATGCTAAGGGTCTTCGACCGTTAGGGAGAAGTCTCACACCGAGTGGATGTTACGATTTGCTATCGTTTTATTCCTTTTGTCTTCATTTCCCTCCACAGTCTCCTCTGACTTACTCGCTTGACTTTGGTCTACCCCCTTCCCATGGTTATCCCTTGTCTCCCTCGTCATGGACTCTTACCTTAGCTTTCGCACTCTACGTTCCCTGCCCTTGAGTGGATACCTTAGTCCCAAGCCTTGGTCCTCTACTATAACTAGTAGTCTTGTACTCTCGTCCACACCTTTAGTGGTGTACTCAATCTACCTGAGCTTACTTGATTCCCCCTGTGTCTGTTGTCGGATCTCCTCCTTCGACTCTTTCGTCTACGTCGTCGACCCTCCAGTCTTCAACCGTCTCCTGGTTAGCGACCGGAACCTTTACTCCTTCGTCGTCTTCCGCTACAGGAAGACTCCCGGTCGTCACGCGACCAACCGAGGCATCGTCCTCATCCTTCGTCCTTCCCCCTCATCCCGCGTCTTTAGGTCGCACCCCCTTGCTCTCGTTCCAACACGTGGGTGAATCATCACCACCACGGAACCTGAGAACCCTCAACCCTTTGTCCTCGCGAGTCTCGTACTCAGTCCTGAGTTCACGGTAGCCTGCTAACGCAGCAACCGTAACAAAGGATCAAGACTCTCCTGATCGGCTTGCTATCTAGCAATCGCCGCCCACCATTTCGTCCCACCAATGTCCCACCGTCTCAACCAGTCGCTGGACTCCCCGATCCGTTGATCGCCCAGCTTCTGATTCCTCAGACCAGGAACTATCCCAAGAAGAACTGACCTCTCCCACCGACCTCCACTTCAAAGACCTCGAAGAAGAACAAACCACCACCGCCCTCAGCCACCAGCTGAACTCCCAGCTCGTGATTCCCCATGCCCAGACACCCCCTTCACCCACTCCGATTGCCCGATCCGGGGTCTTGTTCCCACCGAGACCTAAGCCAGGACCCTCTGCCCTACCTGGCCGAGTTCTACCCTTCACCCCTAGCCCTAGTACAACCCCCGCCACTATGTCGACCAAACCAGTTGAACTCCGTCTCGCCGCTCCTGAGAACTTCTCGGGAGACTTCACCTGCACTCGCCCCTGGCTCAACTCCATCCTCTTGTACCTTCTTATCAACGCTGATGTTTATAACACTGACGCGAAGAAGGTTGCCTACGCCCTCTTGTTTATGACGGAAGGCTCCGCCTGTACCTGGGCTGACACCTATCATCAACAATGCTTCGCCACCGCCACTCCCTCCTTCAGGACATGGAAGGACTTCGATACTGCCTTTAGAAAGGCCTTTGAACAGTCCAACCTTGCTGCCAACGCCATCTCTTGGCTTGCTACCACGCGAGTCAAGAACTCCTCGTCTCTGCAAACCTATATTGCAGAGTTCCAAAACAACGTCACCATCTCTGGCATCGACTCCAACGACGTCCTTGTCAACTACTTCTCCACCGGAATCCCCGTTGCGCTGATGAGGCGCATCTACTCCATGGACAACGTCCCCTCCACCATCGCCAAGTGGTACTCAAAGGCCATCCATTTCAAAGTCCAATGGGATCGTGCCGACGAGCTCTCCTCCCACTCGAAACAGACCACGTACTACGTCGCCCACCGCGCTTCCTCCTCCAAAAAGGAAGTCGACCCGAACGCCATGGACGTTGACGCCGTCCAAATCCCCAAGCTCACGCCCGCTGAAAGAGAGCGGTGCATGAAACAAGGTCTCTGCTTCCGCTGTCGGGAGAAGGGACACCCCTCTTCCTCCTGCCCAAAGTTCCCATCCGAAGGGAAACCTTCTACCTCTCGCCGAGTCAAGAAAGTACGCACCCCCAAAGCACCGAAAGACGACCTCCCCAACCTCGCCGCTGAAGAGTCGGACGATGAGGAGGATAACCTTCCAAAGGTCAAGAAGGTGGTTAAGGAGAAAACGGGTTTTTAGATAGGAGATCTGCTTTGACGCCAGTTTCTCCTTCTCCTCTTGCGAACAATGTACTACTAGCCGATGGATCGAAGAAGTCAATTCATTTTCCCTATTCCCTCTTCGACCCCGCTAGGCTTCACAAAGCCGTCGACACCCACCCGCTCATCGACTCCGGTGCAGATATCAACTGCATCAACTGGGACTTCGTCGCCAGGAACCACCTCCCTAAGGATCGCCTTCCGAAGCCTATCCTGGTTAGGAACGTCGATCAATCTCGAAACAGAAACGGTGACCTCAAATTCACCGCCACCCTGAACCTCCGCATCCTTGACCGGATCTGTTACGGATTTCCCCATAGATGATTGGCTATCTGCGATGCCTCTAGAAGGCGACGGCAATGGCACATTTTCTTTTTCTTTCGCACCTTACGAGACTCCCTTACGCGACGGCTTCCCCGTCCCGGACTCTTAGTTTACTTGGCCTGACGTAGACCATTCCATCCCCTCTTTGATGACGGGTGGCTGGTTTGAGAGCAATCCTGAACAGTGGCTCTGATTCCAGAAGCGGCTCTCCACTTCTCCTTATGGGTACCACGGATTCCTTCCTTCCACTCCGTGGATCTCCACCTTTACCTTTACGTATGTTTCCCCTTTCGTACGCAGCTCTCCGCTTTCCTCTTTCAGATGACTCCTTTGGGACATCCTGTATTCGTAGTGCAGCCTCCCACATGGACTCCCACTTCTCCTTCTGGATGCTTTCCATATCCAGATATATTCCTTTCATATCCATGTCTCTTTACGTATATAAGGGGCTTCTTCCCTCGCTATGTTCCTTAGCTAGTTCTGCGCAATTCAGTGTACTTCTAAGACTCCACTTGGTGTGAGACTTCTCCCTAACAGTCGAAGACCCTCAGCATCGCAGATCAAGGCCCTCTTCCTAACGGACGTCGCTGCCTTCGGATCCAGTTCTCGATTCCTAGCTCAAAGGTGTGGGTGAGACATTGCCGCCTAAGAGTTAGCTGTTACCGAGTCTAGTGATTGTACGCTCTCGCGTAACAGGATCCAACCAGTCAAGTTCTACGTCATGCATTGTGGGACCGAGAACGTTATCCTCGGTATGCCCTGGCTCAAAGCCAACAATCCATCCATTGATTGGGTCGCCAAGACCCTCACCTTCCCCTCTCTTTCCCCTCCAAAACCCATTGTCGAGGAAGAAGAAGATGACGACCGTGTCTCCTCCGATGAGGAACTGATTTTTGCTGCCAAGCAAAAATGCCCTCGTACCTCTCGCACTCGCCATATGAAGGCCAATCAAATCTACGACAGCCATCTCTACGACTACCTTGGATCTTTCGCTGGCTTTGGTACTACCGAAGACGCCTCCCGGAAGAACTCTATCAACCGTCGTGCTAAAGTTGGTCAACGCTTCCTCACACGAACCATCCCTCGCAAACTTCGGACTGTGGCGGCCACTTCCACCGCCACCAAGCTTGCTGCTTCCGCTGGAACCATCAAGAAAAACAAGAACCCCCTTCCCGCCGCCTATGCCGAATTTGCTTCGGTATTCTCCAAGGAATCCGCCGACTCACTTCCTCCCTCTCGCTCGTGCGACCACGAGATCAACCTCGACCCTGACTTCATACCCAAAGTTGGGAAACTTTACCCCTTGTCCCCCTTGGAAAAGGAAGCCACTGAAGCTTTCTTGGACGAGAACCTCGCTGCCCAAAAAATTTGACCCTTGAACTCTCTGCAGGCCTCCCCTTTCTTCTTCGTCAAGAAAAAGGATGGCAAACTTCGTCCCTGTCAAGATTACCGATACGTCAACGAACACACCGTTCGTGATGCCTACCCACTCCCTCTGATCCCTGACCTTGTCAACAAACTCAAAGATGCAAAGGTCTTCACCAAGTTCGACGTCCGTTGGGGCTACAACAATGTCCACATCAAAAAGGGCCACGAATGGAAGGCTGCCTTTATCACCCACAAAGGGCTTTTCGAACCCACCGTTATGTTCTTTGGCCTCACCAACTCCCCCGCTACCTTCCAACGTTTCATGAATGATTCCTTCTGCGACATGATCGCCGAAGGATGGTTGGTAATTTACATGGATGACCTTCTCATCTTCTCTCCCGACGACAAGGTCCACGAAGAATGAACCCGCCGTGTCCTTCAACGGATGATGGAACTCGACCTTCACCTTAAACTCGACAAATGCAACTTTGGCGTCTCCGAAGTTGAATACCTTGGCATGGTCGCCCGTCCCGGTGAACTCGCCATGGACCCCGTCAAACTCTCCAGCATCACCAATTGGCCGGAACCCAAACGTCTCCGAGATGTTCGCTCCTTCCTAGGGTTCGCGAACTTCTATCGTCGGTTCATCCCTGACTTCTCTACCCTCACTCGTCCCCTCATCAATCTAACGAAGAAATCCCAAGAATGGATCTGGGAAACTCGCCACTCGGAAGCCTATTCATGTCCAATCCTGTCCTTCGTTTCCCTGATCTCACCCGTCCCTTTGCCATCGCCACCAACACTTCCAAATATGCGTCCGGAGGCATCCTCTTGCAAACCAATGAGAACGGCAAGTGGAAACCCTGCTCGTACCTCTCACAGTCCTTCAGCGCCGCTGAGCGCAACTACGACATCTTCGATCGCGAACTCCTTGCGGTCATCCGTGCCCTAAAGTCCTGGAGACACTACCTCCACGGTCACCCGACACCCATCACGGTCTTCACAGACCATAAAAACCTCACGTACTTCAGGCAGCCCCAAAACCTGAACCGACGCCAGGCCCGCTGGCTTCTTGACCTCACGGATTTCGATCTGCAATTCTCCCATGTCCCCGGAAAACTCCCCTCCGGCCCAGACGCCCTCTCTCGCCACCCAGACCACGTCTTCGACGAAACAGACAACCATGACGTCACCCTCCTCCCCGACGACCTCTTCAATGTCCGCCTCGTCGACACGATGATTGCGGACAAAGTCCACGCATCCTCCGCTGCTGACCCCCTTGTCTTGCAACACCTCTCCGCCCTGGAGAATGACCTTCCCGCCCACTACCGCAACCGTTTCTCTGACTGGAGTTACGACGCTGGCATCCTCACCTTCCAGGGCCGCGTATACATCCCTCCAGACGAAGACCTCCGTCGCTCCATCATGGCTCGCTGCCATGATTCCGTCTCCTCCAGCCACCCTGGTTACTTGAAGACCTGCCAACTCATCTCTGTGGAATTCTGGTGGCCCGGTCTCGCCCACTTCGTTCGGAAATATGTGGAAGGTTGCGCCCCTTGCCAGCAAATGAAGGCAAACACGCACCCCACTGTCCCTCCACTCTCCCCAATTCCCTCCTCCTGCACTCGCCCCTTCCAACAGGTCTCCGTTGATCTGATCACTGACCTCCCTCTATCCGGGGGCTTTGACTCTCTCATGGTCATGGTTGACCATGGCCTTATGAAGGGGGTAATTCTTTGCCCCACGTTGAAAATGGCCGACGCCGCAGGTATAGCCAACCTTTTCTTCCACAAGGTCTACACACGCTTCGGCCTTTACGACAAAATCATCTCTGACCACGGACCGCAGTTCGCGTCTTCCTTCGCTAAGGAGCTCGCACGCCTTATTGGCTACGACCTCGCCCACTCCACCACTTATCATCCCCATCAGATGGTGAAATGGAACGTGTCAACCAGGAGATCGAAACCTACCTTCGAATCTTCGGCCACGATAACCCCTTGTCCTGGACCGACTTCCTCCCTATGGCGGAATTTGCGCATAACCACCACCCCCACTCCGTCACCGGCAAATCACTGTTCTTCCTCATGATGGGCTTCGAACCCCGTGCCCTACCCTCCGTCATCGCCTCCATGAATCTCCCAGCAGTCGAGGAACGCCTCAAAGCGTTATCTGTGGCACGCGAGGAAGCCCTCGCCGCCCACACCCTTGCCCAACAGGTGATGAAATCCCGCTCGTCTTGCAGCTTCAAACTCTTCACCAAAGGAGACAAAGTCTGGCTTGAGGCTCGCAACCTCAAACATACCCTCACCTCCCCCAAATTCGCTCCCAAACGAGAAGGACCCTTCGTTATCAAAGACGTCCTATCCCCGCTCACCTATCGCCTCCACCTTCCCTCCACCTGGCGGATCCACCCGGTCTTCCATGCTTCACTCTTATTGCCTTATCGCGAAAATGACGTCCATGGGAAGAACTTCCCAAAACCTCCTCCAGATCTCGTTGGCGGAGAAGAGGAATACAAAATTGAGAAGATTCTCAAACACCGCGGACCCCCCAATCGCCACTCCTTCCTGATCCGATGGAAGGGCTACACCGCGGAAGAAGACTCATGGGAACCCGAATCCAATTTGGGAAATGCCTCCAACGTCATCCTGGCCTATAAAAAGGTCCACCACAAGCATTTCTTCCCCCAGTCTCCTTCTTCCCACACCGTCACCGTCCGCCACATCCAAGCCAAGTTCAATATGTCCTCCACCTTGTTGCCCACCCTTCTCGGTCGTCTCTCCAACGCCCCACATCTCTCCGTCTCCGAGTCCACGGACTCCCCCACTCCCGCGTCCCCAGTCGTCACCCGTCTCCTCGATCGACTCATGATGTCAGCCTCTGCCTCCACTGAATCCCCGCTCACGCCGTCATCCCCTCGTCTACCTTCCCCCGTACAAGCCGAAGCGGGTTGGGATTCTAATGGCGCTGAGTTCATTTGGGGTTCCCATTCTCTTGCTGACTCCGTTCCTCGCCCTTCGTTGCCCATAGATAGTGTAGATGTTCCTCACGCTGCGCATCGCCAGCGCGTCGTCCCCCTTACTACCGTCTGTTACGCGAGTGCAATGGACTGAGGGACTTGTCCAAGCAACGGTGACAAAAAGACTGAGCGAAAGACTCGAAGAGCGTCGAAGTTGAATATGACAAGGGGTCTCTAGCCCAGAGATCACACTTGAAGGAACCACAATCCAGGCAGAAGTGTGTAGAATTAGCTGAGGAGCTACAATATGAGAGACAGGTATTTATACTATCTACAAGTCCAGTGTCCGTATGCGGATATATCCCATAAGGGGATGTATCGAGATAACTGTCGAGTCATCCGTCCGAAAGGGGAGGAGACTGTGCAGTACAGTACAGTCAAGCATATGGCTCGGCGGGAGGGGTACTCCGGAATAGGAAAGAACGCGAACGCGTATGTGTAAAAGGAAAGCCGCGTGTTAGCGTGTAAAAGGAAAGACACGTGCGCGAATAAGGAAGGAGCGCATGTCGCGTATCATGGACCAACACGTAGCGTGTAAAAGGAAACCAAACGCGTTGCGTGTAACAAGAAAGACGCATTGCGTGTCAGACGCGTAACGGAGTTCCATTAGCGTGTAAAAGACAATACCAAATGGAGTGAGATCCGATTGGGATGCACAGTCTCCATGCATCAGGGTGTATTTGAGGATCCATGAGCAGAGTCCTAATATCCCTGGGGGAAGGAAGTCTGAAAGGCTATCGTAAGTATAGCCTGATGTCCATGATTAGCGAAATGAAGGGCTAATCCGTAAGTGTCCGAAGGCATTAGCAAACGGCTAATCCTTGATGAAATGAATCAAAAAGAAACGAAAATAGCCCCGTTCGTATGTGCGGGCTACCGTCTTACGAGGGCTTAGTATACGATCCCGGTTTCTGTTGCAAACCGCAGAAATCCGTAACACCGTCGTCACTTCCCGAACCCACCGCTTCATCACCAACTCCCACATAGCATCCCTTCCCCGGGGGTGCAAGTTCTTGTAGTTGCCCCATCTTCTACTTGAGCAGTTGTGCCACCTTGATGTGGTGCGGGGGCTTTAAACTAAGTGCACAACTTCCTTGGTCTCTCTCTCTCTCATCCGCACCTCTCTCCTTCTTGATGTTTCCTGCCCTCCGTCTGAGCGTCAGTTGGTGTTACGGATTTCCCTATAGACGATTGGCTATCGGCGACGCCTCTTGAAGGCGACGGCAATGGCACGTTTTCTTTTTCTTTTGCTCCTTACGAGACTCCCCTACGCGACGGCTTCCCCGTCCTAGACTCTTACTTTACTTTGGCCTGACGTAGATCATTCCATCCCTTCTTCGATGACGGGTGGCTGGTTCGAGAGTAATCCCGATCAGTGGCTCTGATTCAGAAGCGGCTCTCCGCTTCTTCTTACGGGTACCGTGGATTCCCTTCCTTCCGCTCCACGGATCTCCATGTTACCTTTTACGTATGTTTCCCCTTTCGTACGTGGCTCTCCGCTTTCCTCTTTCGGATGACTCCTTCGGGACATCCTGTATTCGTAGTGCGGTCTTCTGCATGGACTCCCGCTTCTCCTTCTGGATGCTTTCCATATCCAGATAGATTCCTTTTATATCCACGTCTCTTTACGTATATAAGGGGCTTCCTCCCCTTCTATGTTCCTTAGCTAGTTCTGCGCAATTCAGTGTACTTCTAAGACTCCACTTGGTGTGAGACTTCTCCCTAACGGTCGAAGACCCTCAGCATCGTGGATCAAGGCCCTCTTCCTAACGGACGTCACTGCCTTCGGATCCAATTCTCGATTCCTAGCTCAAAGGCGTGGGTGAGTCATCGCCGCCTAAGAGTTAGCTGGTACAAAGTCTAGTGATTGTACGCTCTCGCGTAACAGTTGGAACTCTCACCTCAGCATCGCCCCGCTGGAGGATCTCATGCCATGAGCTCTATGTCCGAAGTGGCGTTCATCATTAAGTCCTCAGTCTTGATCCACCCTCTCTGCGCGGATACTCCCATCCTTGCTTCCCTGTCTCGTATAGGCTATCCTTCGCCTCCCTGCCGTCTCCTTAGCATGAGCCTTAAACTGCTTACCCTGTTACTCATCATCCTACCCTTATACCCTCGACCTCCCTTATTGAAACTGCGATATCTCTTGATCGCCTGCGCCGGATCCTTCGATTCCACCACCGGTGGAATCCTCTCATCGTCCTGATCGCCCCATCTCTTCCCGAGATATCATCGTTTTATCCTCGTCCTCCCCGCCTTCTCGTCCTCATTGTTCTCTAGCGCCCCTTGACGCCTTGGGATTGTCTTCGTCTGTGACTTGACCCTAGTACGGGGGCAATGTTACGATTTGCTATCGTTTTATTCCTTTTGTCTTCATTTCCCTCCACGGTCTCCTCTGACTTACTCGCTTGACTTCGGTCTACCCCCTTCCCGTGGTTATCCCTTGTCTCCCTCGTCATGGACTCTTATCTTAGCTTTCGCACTCTACGTTCCCTGCCCTCGAGTGGATACCTTAGTCCCAAGCCTTGGTCCTCTACTATAACTAGTAGTCTTGTACTCTCGTCCACACCTTTAGTGGTGTACTCAATCTACCTGAGCTTACTTGACTCCTCCTGCATCCGTCGTCGACCCTCCAGTCTTCAACTGTCTCCCGGTTAGCGACCGGAACCTTTACTCCTTCGTTGTCTTCCGCTACAGGAAGACTCCCAGTCGTCGCGCGACCAACCGAGGCATCGTCCTCATCCTTCGTCCTTGCCCCTCGTCCCGCGTCTTTAGGTCGCACCCCCTTGCTCTTGTTCCAACGTGTGGGTGAATCATCGCCGCCGTGGAACCTGAGAACCCTCGACCCTTCATCCTCGCGAGTCTCGTACTCAGTCCTGAGTTCACGGTAGCCTGCTAACGCAGCAACCGTAACAGTGGAGTCTTAGAAGTACGCTGAATTGCGCAGAACTAGCTAAGGAACATAGAAGGGGAAGAAGCCCTTTATATACGTAAAGGGACGTGGATATAAAAGGAATCTATCTGGATATGGGAAGCATCCAGAAGGAGAAGCGGGAGTCCATGCGGAAGACCGCACTACGAATACAGGATGTCCCGAAGGAGTCATCTG
>JBBPNX010000587.1:0-16834 GCA_038091155.1 Harrya chromipes | reverse complement strand
CTCACATCTAGCGTCCAGGTGAGCAACTGGCCACCGATCGTGGCCTTTACGTGCGCGCACGCGCCCCGGATCCAAGACACGGCAATCAACGTCAAGAATGGCAAAGGGTTCACAGTGAACATCATTAGCGAGCCATGTATCGAGAACGCCGACATCACTTCAATTGATGCCCCGCCCGAGTTTGACGAGTGGTCCATCAGCGGGTTGACCAAAGTACCCAGCGTACCATTGTTTCGATCATGCGAGCTTGCATCGTGACTGATTGATCTTATCACAGGTGCACGTCAAGGCATCCAGGGTGAAAGAGAGCGCCTTCAGCATGGAGTGCGAACTTTTCCAAGCGATCGATATCGTCCACCCTACGACGGGTGAATGTACGGCCACGCATGTGTTGGCACACGTCAAGTACATTCACGTTCGCAACGATATGTTGAACGAACGTGGGTTCGTCGACATCACCATGTTCAAACCTGTCTCTCGGTTGGGGGATATATCTTACGCTCGCGTCGGCGACGTATTCAGAATACCCGATTCTATCTGGGCTACGGAGGAGAGTAATATCCAGGAAGCTATTCGACGTCTTTATGACACGCCACGTCTCAATACCCAGGCCCAGATACCCATTAGAGAGAAGCCTGAGTCTTCGGACTAATCGGAGAGACATAAAGGATCTGTCGGTAGTTCAACCCAATACTGGCCTTTATTGGTGTCATCAATAGACTTTTCAAATTACGAGAGCGTCGCATCAAGTCCTCCACGTCTTGTCAACTCAAGGTCACATATAGTGTGCGATTCCTTATCAAGGGGAAATTTAGCGCGCTGATCTCGCGACAAATAGTTCGCTTTACCTATAGTTCTTAACCGGCCTGACTATGGTCGTTATCGCCACCCACACCCGGCACACTGGCACATCAATAGGCTCACCTGCGGATGCTGAGCCGAGTCCCATCCGTCCCGTCATCGATCACTGTCCCAGCATACCTCCACCAACCCAGGTACATCGACCGTGCTTTGTGCTCACGTGCAATCTCGTCCGAGTCAGTGACGGACTGACTTGCACATTCAAGAACATCTATCCACGCAGTGAGACACTGTAAGTGTCTATGGTGTACTATTGTATACAGAAATCGACGCAGGTCACGTCGCTCGACGCCTCTGGCTCAGGCTTCCGTCTCCGTCCCGCCGGGCCCGTCTCAGCGATACCATTCCACTCTCCACCGCCGGTATCATGATCGAGACACTGTGGCGGGTCTTGCAGAGAATACCTTGGGCATGCAAAATGCCACTACTTCAGCTCGCGGAAGACTCTACTAACATCGTGAAGGTTCGTTAACTGCCGTTCTTGCGTCGTTCCTCATATATTCAGTCAGGCGGCAGACTCCGTCTCACGAGCGCTGTATTCCTATGAGCGTGCTTTCCTCGGTCTATCTAGTTTCACGAGTGGAAATAATTGACTTGATTTTGATCGAGTGGATAACAGGCCGTTCTTCCTTGCTATCCACAAACAAGTGATGTGAGCTAACTTGCAGGTCCGATCTCGTCAAACGAACGCTCATACCGCGTTCAAAGACTTGCAACGTCGCGGTCGTCCCCGGACGGCATTTGAACACTCTCGGCTGCTCATCTCCCTTGAACCCCTTTCAGATCCGCACGGCGTCTACACCTCGACCGTCTATGTCTCAAGGCAGGATCGGGTGATTGGCTATTGGACGTGTGGACGGTTTATCGAGGTAGAATATAGGCCCGATAGCGTGTTACCTGGTTGGTCATACAGTCCAACAAAAGAATCATGACGTTCGATGACGCCAGCCTTACTACTAGTACTTCGAAGCGTATCGTTCACTCGTGACTCGGTTTCGTACGTACGGGAATATAGAGATGCGAATACAACGATGACTCGGACAGAATTCTCGGGGACGATCCCGTATCAGCCCCACCTAATTGGCTGGAGAACAACTGATGCCTTGACCACCGTCGACGTGTTTGGCGACTCTTGGACGACTTGCTTCATTAACCCTAAACGTGTAGTGCATAGGACCTTCTTGCCCCTTGCTCTTCCGCTTAGTATCCCCGCATCTCCATCGGAATCCACCACCATCGAGTTCTCGTCGAACAATTGCACAGGACGAACCACGACAACCTTGAAATTACCCTCGAGCGCTTCCCCGATCATTTCCCTCAGCTTCTCGGCCATTGTGACCATGGATGAGATGTTGTGCCAGAATTTGGGCGACAACTTGGACTCTATGTCGGGCGCAGAAGCGGCGCAGCCAGCTGTGACGGCGATGTCCGCGAGGCCTTGTATGGCACGCAAGACCAGGGCGTTAGGCTCGTCACTGGTGCAGGCGGACATATTGGTGTGAGTCAGCGAGCGCCAATCGGCAACGAAGGTTTGAGATTCTGTTGGTACCGTTAACGACACGGTTAACAGCACCTGAGAATTGGCAGCTTGCCTGATTTACGCAATCGTCCGTATATCTCGGTAAAGAGCTTGTCCGTTCGTTTGTCCGTGGTCCACGAAGAAATGATTGGATATAAGTAGGACGTGAGGTAGGCCCGAAACGCGATTGGTAGGTGCGAAGCCACGTTGTGGCGTGACATTGTCCGTAAGCGGTCCACCAAGGATTGAGGGATAGACTCGGAGGCACGTTGCGTCGCGGACGATTGTTCCTCGGCACCAGGAGACCGGATGTGGTGAATGAGATGTGTGGATATGGATATCGAGGTCCGCTGAATATCCCTGTTCATGCTTTCAAGGGTGCGGATGAGTGCTTTCTTGGCATACATATCCGAGTTGGCGATGCGACGCTGAACGGCAGGTGATTCGGGTTGATCCTGCGCGACACCCAACGTGATCACTCTTAGCTGGGCGTGGTACTGTTGATCGATCTCGCGGATGTGAGCGTTTGATGTCCTGAGGTCCCAGCGCGCGGAGAGGAGCTCATGTGATATATCAGGGAACTGGGCAAGCTCTTGGTGCACAGCAGCAAGCTTGTCCATCTTAATGGCAACTGAACGCTTCCAGCGGTCCAGTTCAGCAGTGAGAACAGCGACTTGGAGCTTGTGCAACTGCACCTTATAGCGATTCCGGAGGTCCGTAAGCTTGTTATAGAGATCTCGCGTGGCCTTTTGGTTGTGATGAGGAAACCTATGGCACACATCTGATGAGGTACACTTACGTTGTCGTAGTAGTGAGTGGGAAGATCCCATAGCGTGATAGTTTCGCCTGCACTTGTCACCATGTCATGATTTGGGGATAGGGCCAAGGACGAGACTGTGTCGGCATGTTCGATGGGAGACCCAATTTGCTTGTGCGTCACTGCGTCCCAGAAAGACACCGATGAGCCTGCAGAAGCAGCAATGTATTTGCTGTCGCTTGCCAAGGCGATGCACTGAGGGTGATGGTTACTGTGGACGCGCCATTTTGAGAGCGCGTTGCCAGTGGATGCGTCGAGATGGTGGATGTGGCCATCCTTTGATGCAATGAAGAGGTGTTTACTGTCGTGGTGCCACGCGACAGATTTGTTACGCCATGAACCGACTTGAATCTTGAAATTGGCGAGGAGTCGGCCATTCGTTTTGTAAATTCGGAGGGACTCGCGGTACGCTGTGGCCGTTGCAATGAAAAGTCCATTCGGGGAAAACTTTACCGCGGTCACCCAGTCCTCGTGTTCGAGTTTTCGCAGTTCTTCGCCAGTTGAGAGTGACCACAGGTGCGCAGTCCAGTCATGCGACCCCGACACGATTTTTGTCCCATCTGGCGACACATCGACAGCATAGGCTCCTCCCCAGTGTCCTTTCAATTCCCTCACCACTCTCCGACTCTCCGCATCAAAGAGGCTTACAATATTCTCCCGCCCCCCACTCACAACCCACTTGCCATCTTGCGAGACCGCAATGTCGTAGACCGGCGACCCCACGTCCATCAGCATCCCCACGTCCTTCCCATCCTCAATCCGCCAGCATCGAATGTTGCCTTCGGCTCCACCAGCCAAGACGTATTTCCCATCAGCCATGAACATGACTGAATTTATGTACTTCCGGCCATCGATTTTGATCACCTTCGCAGTAGAGCGGTTTGGATCGGGGCTCGTCACCATTGTGCCTTCAAACCCTTCACTTTGGCCATTTTGGTTTACCCCCTCTTCCTTTTGCTTGCCCTTGCTCGACACCGCACCACTCTCCTGAATGGCAGTGGCCCAGGCCCTGTTCGGATGGGCGCTCGTCACCATCATCGCCTCGCCTTGGCCATCTGGGTTAGACCACTCTTCCCTTTTCTCGACCTTGCTCGACTTGGTTATATCTTTATTCCATTCTTGCATCTGGTCAGTACGATTTTTTTGATTGTCCCATCCGTATACTCACCGTTTCCTCGTGTTAATCGTAGACGCAATTTGTGAAGCATTATCGGATGAAAGTACAACTCCAAGAACGAACGCGTGGTGTTGACTCGCAGCAATCCGATAGACACGTGTCTACTGATCATATCACCGCGTCACCTCCGCCTTTGTACCTCAGTGTCCCGCTCTTTTGATTGGTGCCCTAGCGTTCCCCTCATAACTGTTCGCAACAACCATCCGGGCCACAAGTCGCAGGGTCTTCTGGATCTTGACAAGACGTTATGCAGTGTTTGCTTCGCGACCCCCCTTACACTGCATCATATCCTCTCATTGGAAGATTGTGTTTGCTCGTGTCCCACCCCACCACCTGCCGACCCTTCCCTCATTCTCTTCCGTCTTTATGTTCCCCAATTCACTTGCATTGTTCATACGCACCTCGTTCGTCAATGTTCCCCCGTCCGAACACTGCATAATTGATGTTCGATTTCAAGTTGTTACCTCTCCCCGCACGGCACTGATTCGTACCGTCTTCTCCACTAGCTCTCTTGAAAGTAAATGCGTCCGTGCGATCGCCTGCAATCTCATCGATATGTACGGGTCGGTCCTCTCACGCCTCACATGTCCCGAGATACCACAGGTCATCTGACTTGAAGACGACTTCTCTTTCACTCCCACCACCACTTTCTCCCACTGCGTCAACTTCCACAACTCATGCCGAGCACCCGTGCGACCCTACTCTAGGCCGTGCGCAGCGGCACCATGCTTCCCACGCATCGTACTTAATGCAGGACGTATGGTGCCAGTCTTCTGGCTCAGACCCCATAGACCAGGCCTTCAGTGAACGGTCGGAGCGGTCAACCAGTGCGGTGCTCTCGGTCATATCCACCATTCCGGCGCGCTCTCTGGTACCACTATATTGCCACCACCACCTTAGTCATCTGCGAACCGAATGTTCCACGGAAAGTCCAAGGTATGCATACTGTCGAGGAAGGCAGTGAGAAAGGTGGTGAGGATATAGAAAAGTGGTGAAGGGGTCAATGTTGGTGGAGACAGAATAAAGAGACCCAAGCTTTACTACATTAAGAGCCGGGCCATGATCGTCAGATTTCGGGACGGGGCTCACAGAGCGGGGTTGATCCGGACGAGTCTGGATGGATGATACAGATAGCGATGATTTTTACCGTTGGAACAGTTCAAGATATAGTTGGGAGTAGCGAGCGTACGGGTTCCGACTCGGAGCAAACTGCGGATCGATCATACTGTCCATCAGACTGGCGTGCGGGGTGCCAGTGGTGCTGTCGGTGGAACTTGTGGCATTGGTGCAACCTGTCTCTCAGTTGGATATATCCTATGCTCGCGTCGGCGAGGTATTCAGGATACCCATTCTGTCTAGGCTACGGAAGAGAGCAATACTTAAAACTTCAGCTATTCGATATCCGAGTCCTTGGGATATGTCGTATCTCGAAACCAGGGCATATGCGCATTGTGATGTGGTAGATAGGTACAAAAAGACGTAGCGCAGACAGTAACGAGCAGGAGGGTGAATTTAATATAGACGTACTCTGATACCTGTGATGTTAGACTGACCCTCTTCTACCCCATTCTGCGCTGTCAACGTACGACGCCACGTTCTTCGCCGGTTTCGAAGACCCCTTTGCGCTCGGCACTTCCCACTCTGGGAGACGCGCTGAAGCTGAAGAGAGACTATTCCTAGAGAACAACGGATGCCTTGGCCACCGTCGACGTCGTCAAGGTGTTTGACGATTCCTGGACGACTTCCTTTATCAACCCTAAACGTGTCGTGCATACGACCTTCTTGCCCCTTGCTCTTCCGCTTGGTATCCCCGGATTTCCATCGGAATCCACCACCATCGAGTTCTCGTCGAACATTTGCGCAGGACGAACCACGATGACTTTGAAATCAGCCTCGAGCGCTTCCCCGATCATTTCCCTGAGCTTCTCGGCCGTTGTGATCATGGATAAGATGTTGTGCCAGAACTTGGGCGACAACTTCGACTCTATGTCGGACGTAGAAGCAGCGCAGCCAGCTGTGACGGCGATGTCCGCAAGGCCCCGTATGGCGCGCGAGACGAGGGGGCCAGATTCGTCACTGGTGCAGGCGGACATGTTGGTGTGAGTCAGCGAGCGCCAACCGACAGCGAACGTTTGAGATTCTGTTGGTACCGTTCACAATACAGTCAATAACACCTGAGAATTGACAGCTTGCCTGATTTGAGCAACCGTCCATACATCTCGGTAAAGAGCTTGTCCGTCCGTTTATCCGTGGACCACGAGGAAATGATTTGATGTAAGTAGGATGTGAGGTAGGCCCGAAGCGCGACCGGTAAGTGTGAAGCCACGTTGTGGTGTGACATTGTCCGTAAGCGGTCCACCAAGGATTGAGGGATAGACTCGGAAACACGTTGCGTCGCGGACGATTGTTCCTCGGCACCAGGAGACTTGATGTGGTGAATGAGATACGTGGATATGGATATCGAGGATCGTTGAATATCTGTGTTGAGACTTGTGAAGGTGCGGACGAGTGCCTTCTCGGCGTACACATCCGAGTCGGTGATGGGATGCTGAACGGCAGATGATTCGGGTTGATCTCGTGCAACACCCAATGTGATCCCTCTTAGCTGGGCGTGGTACTGTTGATCGATCTCGCGGATGTGAGCTTCGGATGTCCTGAGGTCCCGGCGTACGGAGAGGAGCTCATGTGATATATCAGGGAACTGGGCAAGCTCTTGGCGCACAGTGGTAAGTTCGTCCGTCTTAATGGCAACTGAATGCTTCTGGCGGTCCAGTTCAGCAGTGAGAGCGGCGACTTGGAGCTTGTGCAACTGCACCTCATAGCGATTCCGAACGCGCGTAAGCTCGCCATAGAGATCCTTTTTGGCTGTGATGAGGAAAGCTATGGCATCATTTGGAGAGGTACACCTACGTAGTAGTGAGCGGGAAGGATGTTGCATAAATCCCGTAGCGTGATGGTGTTGCGCATACCCGCCACCACATCATGATTTGGAGATAGGGCCAAGGACGAGACTGTGTCGGCATGTTCGATGGGAGACCCAATTTGTTTGTGCATCACTGCGTCCCAGAAAGACACCGATGGACCTGCAGAAGCAGCGGTGTATTTGGTGTCGCTTGCCAAGGCGATGCACTGAGGATAATGGTTACTGTGGATGCGCCATTTTGAGAGTGTGTTCCCGGTGGATATATCAATGTGGTGAATGTGGTCGTCGTTTGATGCAATGAAGAGATGTTTACTGTTGTGATGCCATGCGACAGATTGGTTGTGCCGTGAACCAACTCGAATCTTGAAATCGGCGAGCAGGCGTCCATTTTCAGTTTCGTACGTCCGGACCGATTCTCCGTACGCTGTGGCGGTTCCGAAGAAAAGCCCGTCCGGCGAAAATTTTGCCGCGGCCACCCAGTCGTCGTGTGGTAGTCTCTGCAATTCCTCGCCTGTTGAAAACGACCAGATTCGGACAGTCCGGTCATCCGATCCCGACGCGATCTTCGTTCCATCTGGCGACACATCCACAGCAAGCACTGCTCCCAAGTGTCCTTTCAACTCCCTCACCAATGTCCGACTCTGCGCACCAAACACCCTTACACCCCCTCCACTCGGCCCACTCACAACCCACTTGCCATCTCGCGAGACCGCAATGTCATAGACCGGCGACCCCACGTCCATGGCCGTCCCCACCTCCTTCCCATCCTCAATCCGCCAGCATCGAATTTTGCCTTCGGCTCCACCAGCCAAGACGTATTTCGCATCAGCCATGAACACGACTGAATTTATGTAGTCCCGGTCATCGATTTTGATCACCTTCGCAGTAGAGCGGTTTGGATCAGGGCTCGTCAGCGTTGTGCCTTCAATCTCCTCACTTTGACCATTTTGGTTTATCCCCTCTTCCTTTTGCTTCCCCTTGCTCGACACCGCACCACTCTCCTGAACGGCAGTGGAGGCCCTGTTCGGATGGGCGCTCGTCACCATCATCGCATCGCCTTGGCCATCTGGGTTAGACCTCTCTTTCCTTTGCTTGGCCTTGCTCGACCTGGTTATATCTTCATTCGATTTTTGCATCTGGTCAGTATGATCTTTTTGATTTCCCCATCCGTATGCTCACCGTTTCCTCGTGTTAATCGAAGACGCAATTTGTGAAGCATTATCGGATGAAAGTACAACTCCAAGGACGAATGCGTGGTGTTGACTCACAGCAATCCGATAGACACGTGTCTCCTGATCATATCACCGCGTCACCTCCGCGTTTGTACCCGCTTTTTTGATTGGTGCCCTAGCGTTCCCCTCATAACTGTTCGCAACAACCATCCAGGCCACAAGTCGCAGGGGTTTCTGGATCTTGACAAGACGATATGCAGTGTTTGCTTCGCGACCCCCCTTACACTGCATCATGTCCGCTACACGGTGATCAACCATAATTCCCTCTCCCGAAGTCTCACACGACGACCTCACTGTCCCACCAACCATATCCTCTCATCGGAAGATTGTGTTTGCTCGTGTCCCACCTCACCATCTGCCGACCCTTCCCTCATTGCCAGAGAGTAACAAGTATGTTCCCCAATTCACTTGCATTGTTCATGCGCACCCCGTTCGTCAATGTCGCCCCGTCCGAACACTGCATAATCGATGTTCGATTTCAAGTTGTTACCTCCCCCCGTACGGCACTGATTCGTACCGTCTTCTCCACTGGTTCTCTTGAAAGTAAATCCATCCGTGCGATCGCTTGCAATCTCATTGGTATGTACGGGTCGGTCCTCTCACGGCTCACATGTCCCAAGATGCTGACCGCTTCACAGGTCGTCTGACTTGAAGACGACTTCTCTTTCACTCTTCCACAACCCATGCCGAGAACTCTAGGCTGTGCGCAGTGGTACGATGCATCGTACTCAATGTAGGACGTGATGGTGCCATCTTCGTGTCCAAGCTACCGCGTACACTCGGAGCTTGCCTTCCCTTCAGCTACACTCAGCAGACCCCTGACTTGACATATCAAGATGAACCCGAGTCTGGATACGTATGACCAATCTTGTAGCTCAGACCCCACAGACCCACACCCACCACAAGCCTCCAGTGAATGGCCGGAGCAGTCAATCAGTGCGGTGCTCTCTGTCATATCCACCATTCCGACGCGCTCTCCGGTCCCACTACATTGAGCACCACCTCAGTCATCTGCGAACCGAATGTCCCACGGAAAATCGAAGGTATGCATAGTGGACTTGATACTGTCGAAGGAGGCAGCGAGAAAGGTGGTGAGGATAATAATGTTCAGAAAGTGGTGAAGGGGTCAATGTTGGTGGGGGACAGAATAAAGAGGCGCAAGCTTTACTACATTAAGAGCCGGGCCGTGATCGTCAGATGTCGGGGACAGAGCTTTCAGAGCGGGGTTGATCCAGACGAGTCTGGAGGATGATACAGATAGCGATGATTTTTACCGTTGGAACAGTTCAATATATGGTTTGGAGTAGCGAACGTACGGGTTCCGAGTAAACTGCGGATCAATCATACTGTCCGTCAGACTGGCGTGCGGGGTGCCAGTAATGCTGTCGGTGGAGCTCATGGCATTGGTGCAACCTGTCTCTCGGCTGGATATCCTACGCTCGCGTCGGTATTCAGGATACCCCATTCTGTCTGGGCCCTACGGAGGAGAGAAATACTGAGGAGGCTATTCGACATCCTTCAAGTTGGGATATGTCGTGTCTCGAAACCCGGGCATGTGTCAGTATGCATTGTGGTGTGGTGTATGGGTGCAAAAAGACGAGCGAAGACAGTAACGACTCACGAGCAGGAGGGCGAATTTTACATAGATGTACCTGGTAGACTGACTCGGACCTCTCCCACTCTGCCTTGTCAACATACGACGCCACCTCCTTCGCCGGTTCCAAAGACCCATTTGCGCTCGGCACTTCCCGTTCTGGGAGACGCCCGTCACTCGCGCTCAGATCGTCGTCGCCTTTTACGACCCAAACCCGGCGATCGTGGCGCAGTTTAAGGGTGGGGTCGTCGATGTCGGAGGACGCGTTGCATCAGTGAACGATGATGGGTATGGAGGAGGCAGAGGGCGGGGTGCAAGCGAGGTTGGCAGATCGTGGGGCGATACCGGGAGAGATGCGGGGAGAGGAAGAGGTGTATTGGGAGGCGGTCGATGGGGGTGAGGGTGTGGGTGAGTGCCACGACATCAAGTCGGTACCGAGGGCGAGGAAGAAGAGGAAGTGACCGCTGAGTGTCACGACTCGGCACGTTCGTCTGGTTTCCAGTTTCCAAATGCACTCAGGCTGCCTGTTCAGCCGATGCCTATTCGCGTGGTCAACTCAACCTCCTGAACCAACTCTGGGGAGGTACCGCGCCGGACCGCCGGCTCAGGAAGCGCCATCTGATGAAGGAGACGTCGAGTGTGAATGGACACAGAACTGGGGCCTATGGGTCGGACTGATCGTGACTACGGTACATTATGATGGGGTTATACACAATACGACTGGGTGAGTGATAGATAGCGATGGACTAGAAGAGACATGACCACTGCAGACCAGATTCAGAGTCCAAGCGCGAGCCAGTATAAGGTTAGCATCATGCGGAAGCGAGTCGCGTCTGTGTGACGAAGTAAAAATTAAATCCGATCCATGAGCAAGTATGATGAAGTCCAACAAAAGAATCATATGACGTTCGATGTTTCCGCATGAAGCGTATCGTTCACTCGGTTTCGTACGTACGGGAACATAGAGATGTGAATGCAACGATGACTTGGACAGAATCCTCGGGGTCGTTTCCGTATCAGCCCCACCTAATTTCCTGGAGAACAACCGATGCCTTGACCACCGTCGACGTCGTCAAGATGTTTGGCGACTCTTGGACGACTTGTTTCATCAACCCTAAACGTGTAGAACCTTCTTTCCCCTTGCTCTTCCACTTGGTATCCCCGCATCTCCATCGGAATCCACCACCATCAAGTTCTCGTCGAACATTTGCGCAGGAGGATTTGAAACCAGCCTCGAGCACTTCCTCGATCATCTCCCTGAGCTTCTCGGCCGTTGTGACCATGGATGAGATATCGTGCCAGAACTTGGGCGACAACTTCAACTCTATATCGGACGCAGAAGCGGCGCAGCCAGCTGTCACGGCGATGTCCGCGACGCCTTGTATGGCACGGGAGACGAGGGTACCAGATTCGTCACTGGTGCATATTTAGTGTGAGTCAGCGAGCACCAACTGGCAGCGAACGTTTGGGATTCTGTTGATAGCGTTAACGACAGTTAATAGCACACCTGAGAATTGACAGCTTACCTGATTTGACCAATTGTCCATACATCTCGCTAAAGAGCTCGTCCGTTCGTTTATCCGTGAATCATTTGATGTAAGTAAATATGAGGTGGGCCTGAAACGCGACCGGTAAGTGTGAAGCCACGTTGTGGCGTGAGTCGGACGCGTGACATTATCCGTAAGCGGTCCAGGATTGAGGGATAGACTTGGAGGCACGTTGCGTCGCGGACGATTGTTCCTCGATGCCAGGAGACCGGATGTGGTGAATGAGATGTGTGGATATGGATATCGAGGTCCGCTGAATATCCCTATTCATGCTCTCAAGGGTGCGGATGAGTGCTTTCTTGGCATACACATCCGAGTTGGCATGGGACGCTGAACAGTGCGACATCCAACGTGGTCTCTCTTTCGCGGCCGACGACGACGACGACGATGACAAGGAACGAGGGAATTGCGGCGATGGCAACGACGAGGAACAAGGTAGTTTGCGTGGCCGAAGACGACGAGGAGCGGGGGAGTTGCGGCGTCGACGACGACGGAGGGAGTTTGAAACAACGGCGGCAACGAGGAGTGAGCGATTTGCAGCGAGCAACGGCGACGGCGACGACGATAAACGAGCGAGTTCGCCGACCACGACAAGGAGAAGAGGGGGAACTGGGAGTTCGGCGGTTGGAGATGCCGAGATGCCGGGGAGGTATACAGCCGGTGGTGCGGACCGGAGGCAGTGGCACTGCTACATACCGCATTGTCAGCGCATGTTGGTGGGTTGTTCGGTTCTCAGTCTCCCTCCCAACTACACCTACGTCTCCTCTCTCGCTCGTCGTATATTCACCAGCTTACTGATAACATCATGAACATAACAGCTCAACTTGCGCATACCACTTCGTATGTACCTTTATCAACCTCATCATGGTGTTGGGACGCACTGAGCACCGCGGTTATAGGGCGAAAACAATCACCATCCAAGGTATCTTCCAATGCCCCATGTTGAGTTTACATGCAAATTGATTTCATGCAGACATCGAACTTCGCACTCAAACACGGCCTAGGCCCCCGGTTGCGAGGCGATACGTCCAGTTTTCCATCGGCGATACCTCAAGGTCGACAGACATCGCAAAGGAGCAACAGAATCTTACCTCCTGGAGACAACCGTTCTATTTGTGGGTATATGTGTCCTGCACTTCATGCCAGGCAACTGAGGATCATCAGTGATGGGGACGAGCGTTCGGCTATCGACGTCAGGGTTATCCAGAAGCATCGCTTCGTAAAGGACAAGTTACTTGGAAATCTTTCTACTACCGTTGGCGAGGTACTGGGAAGTTTGAAGGATGGAGGTACGAACACGCGCTGCATCACATGTTCTTACTGACGCAATCTCTGCCACTTCAGTGTTCGAACGGACCCTTAGGAAGGGTAGTACCTCCGATGGACCCGATCTTTCAGGGATTACAATCAAGTTCGCGTTCATTGCCAACATACCCGAACGCGCCGATGCAAACCAACTTCAAGCTACCGACGCCGTCATTCGGGCATCCGAGATGGTTGCTACCGTCTCCACCCCTGCAGTCGTTGGCCTCGTCAGTTCGGGAGTCGACGCAGGGACAACTGTCGTTGCGAAGCTCCAGACGTTCGAGAATACGTGGGGGGTTCTGTTGAACCGACTGAAGCTATTCAACGAGATCGTGGCCGGTGTCGCGCAGGTATTCAGTATTCAATATCTCATCTGGCTCATGTTCTAAACTCAACACAGATCCACCCATATACGTCGCTGGCTTGGTCGGTGATTTCAGCCGCAATCCAGGTCTGCCTGTTCTCGTTTCTCTACATATATTCGTGTTATCACTGATGGCCGACATGATTCGCGCAGGTGCTCGTGAACCAGAAAGACCGCGACGATCGAATTGTCCGCTTAGCAGGCACGATGAGCGACGCCTTTACGTTCGTGCATGATGCCGAGCCCTTGAAGAAGATCCAATCGCATATCAAGACAGCGATGCTTTTAATCCAGCAAGTGACGGAGTGCGGGTACTTTATTACCGAGTATGCAAAGCAAGTGAATTTCTGTCAGTCATCGCCGGCGGTACACAGGGATATCTATCACTGATCCCTGTATCTAGGGGTTCGGACGGGAAAGTACACTATTTCCGACGTCGATGCAAAGATCGCAGCCTACCAGAGCAAGTTTCAAGAACTCAAGACCGCATTCTTGGAAGGAGTTACATTGCAGACCGGGCTCGCCGTCGTTCGGATGATGAATGTCGTGGAGCACACCGGTAGGTCCTGCGCCCGTTATCTTGGTCATCTGTTCATCGATGAACTATCCAGCGGAAGCAGTCGACCTGAACGACATGCCGTATGCGCTTGGCGCTAGGTATTCGTGGGAGAAGGAGTGTCTCCCCGGGACTCGCGAGGCCTTACTCCAAGAGATCTGCGACATTCTCAACAATCCCGATGAAGATGCCCCGCGAGTGTGCCTGGTTACCGGCGTCGCTGGCTCGGGAAAGTCTGCGGTGGCTCACTCAATCGCTCGCCTATATGACGAACAGAGGCGGCTGGGTTCATCGTACTGCTTCTCCAAGGCTGACGTCGTGAGGCGGAATCCACAGAACCTTTTCAGTACTATCGCGCGTGACCTCGCCGACCACGACCCTCAGTACAAGTCTATCCTTTGGGGGGTCGTGGAAAATAACCGACTGCTCCGTACATCGACATCCCCGTCGGAGCAGATCGAGCAGCTCATCATTCGACCTAGCGCAGAACTTCATACTATCGGGCCCCTAGTCATCGTCATTGATGCCCTGAACGAGAGCGGGGATCGAAATGACCGTCATCAGCTTCTAGCCACGCTGTCAAGACACATTTCCGAGGGTAATCTACCGACCAGTCTTCGCTTCCTGATCACTGCTCGCCCGGAAAGCGATATCCTCACTGCGCTTCCGTCAGGCCAACATGTGGCTCATAAATACATAGGGGACATCTCTGATGAGATCGTCGACGGAGACATCATGAGGTTTATCGACCACACCTTTAACCAGCGCCCCGAACTCGGATCAATTGATGAGGGGTCGTTTCGACTACTCGTCGAACGTTCGCAACATCTGTTTCAGTGGGCTGCGACCGCGTGCAAATTCATCTGTGGCGCTAGCGCTGTCGGACTTACACCTTCGAAACGGCTCAAGATAGTTTTGCAAAATAACAACCGCGCCACCACCCGTCCGCTCGATGAGCTGTACCAGAGCATACTAAGTCAGCTATTCACCGTTGACGACGCCCGAGAATCCTTCCGGGAGGTTATGGCCATTGTGCTCGCTCTCAAGGAGCCTTTGTCTCTCAGGTCCCTCGGCGCCCTCTTCGACTCAGACGAAGACCTGAACGTCCAAAGTATCATCAAACCCATGGGATCCCTACTAGACGGTGTGTTCGATGAAGATAAACCCATCCGACCACTCCATACCTCATTCCGCGACTTCCTTCTTGACGGGGACCGCAGCTCCACGTTCCACGTCCCTATCCAACCCCACGATTCTCTCACCCTTGGACGAGCATTGCTTGGTTGCATGCACAGGATGCTCAAGTTCAACATCTGCGACCTCAAGGACTCCCGACTCTTCAATGCTGCCGTCCCCGACTTGTCAAGTCAGGTGACCAAGGCCATTCCCCCGCACCTCTCATATTCATGTCGATACTGGATGGACCACATTGCACATACGGACTGTTCTCCAGGCTTGCTGGACGAAGTCACCCAATTCTTCAAGACCTACCTCCCCTACTGGCTCGAAGCCATCAGCCTCCTCTCCTTCTCATCACTGCCCACTATCCTATCTGCCGTGGAAACCTGCACTACCCTGAAGACCTGGGCTAAGGTAAGATGAACTCACAAGGAAGTGATCATTACTGAACAAGACATGCCAGGACCAAGAGCTAGCCACCCTTGCATCAGATGCATCCCAATTCATCCAAGTGTTTGCTCCTGTGCTCCAACAATCCACCCCCCACCTATACCTGTCTGCAATGCCACAGACACCCTCCAGATCACCTCTCTGTGAACTCTGGCAACCTCGACTGTCAAAGCATGTCTCTCCTACCTCTGGACAGCCACCTAGCTGGCCAGCTGAAGTGCACATCCTGCAGGGGCACAGAGATGAAGTCTGCTCTGTTGCCTATTCCCCAGATGGCAGACATATTGTCTCTGGCTCATCAGACAAGACCATTAGGGTGTGGAATACAACCACTGGTGAGACTGTGGCAGGTCCATTCCAGGGGCACACACAGAGAGTCTGCTC
Organism: Harrya chromipes; assembly: GCA_038091155.1. Taxonomy (NCBI): domain Eukaryota; kingdom Fungi; phylum Basidiomycota; class Agaricomycetes; order Boletales; family Boletaceae; genus Harrya; species Harrya chromipes. The sequence goes on along the minus strand of JBBPNX010000587.1, from coordinate 926 downwards.
TGTTGCCTATTCCCCAGATGGCAGACATATTGTCTCTGGCTCAAGGGACAAGACCCTTAGGGTGTGGAATGCAACCACTGGTGAGACTGTGGCAGGTCCATTCCAGGGGCACACAGATCCAGTCTTCTCTGTTGCCTATTCCCCAGATGGCAGACATATTGTCTCTGGCTCATGGGACAACACCATTAGGGTGTGGAATGCAACCACTGGTGAGACTGTGGCAGGTCCATTCCAGGGGCACACAAATGGAGTCTGGTCCATTGCCTATTCCCCAGATGGCAGACATATTGTCTCTGGCTCATATGACAAGACCATTAGGGTGTGGAATGCAACCACTGGTGAGACTGTGGCAGGTCCATTCCAGGGGCACACAGATGAAGTCTTGTCTGTTGCCTATTCCCCAGATGGCAGACATATTGTCTCTGGCTCATATGACAAGACCATTAGGGTGTGGAATGCAACCACTGGTGAGACTGTGGCAGGTCCATTCCAGGGGCACACAGATGGAGTCTACTCTGTTGCCTATTCCCCAGATGGCAGACATATTGTCTCTGGCTCATTGGACAAGACCATTAGGGTGTGGAATGCAACCACTGATGAGACTGTGCTAGGTCCATTCCAGGAGCATGCATCTTCAATCTGGTCTATTGCCCATCCCCCAAATGGCAGCTGTCAGGATTTACATTGCAATGAAAGTGGTTGGATTCAATCATCTTGTGGCACTTGCTTTGGCTGGATTGTTCCTTGGAATAGGCAGGTCCCACATCTACCAATTCACTCTCTAGTCATCTCTTCTGAAACTGTGTACCAACTTCATATTGATAGCTCTCTATTTGGGGGATCATGGACCTCTTGTTGGAAATCACTTTAATTTCATCTCTTATGATAGTCATCATTCTTTGTATATTTTATGCTACACTGTACGA
>JBBPNX010000586.1:0-16854 GCA_038091155.1 Harrya chromipes | reverse complement strand
ATATAAACCACCTACCCACGACTGTGTGAAATATATCTCTTAACCCTGAACCACTACGTTCTCAGTTACAGCGAACCTCACAGGTGAGTCACTTGAGTAGGCCTCTGCCTATGTATCTGTTCAACAGCAACAACATCAATAAGTTGTATCATGACCCGACTCCCCCTCCTCCCGCGCTGGTTGCCACCACCACAAACGAGGAAACGGCTGATACCAGCAACACCCGAGAACTGACTGTGCTTCCTGTGGTCCAGATTAATGCAAGAACATCTACCAGTGTTGTCCCAGTAGCACATACATCAAATGGAAAGGCGAAAGCAATTGAGGACCAGTCGGACAGCTCGTTGACCAAGGTTGAGGAAGATACAAGCCCCAAGAAGAAGCAGAAGAAGGGGAGAATGCAACCTGCTACTAATAGGGTGGTCAGGAAGTCCGCCCATGCATGCAGGTGATTTGTATGTTACCCCTGGTAAGAGCTTCGTGTTTTCTCTACAGCATTCCTCACCCTTTGCCTACAGAACAATTGTAATTCTAGCTTTCAGCCTCGGTTTTGATCAATTCTTTGCTCCACCCATGGCCTTTGCTCCACCCATGCCCTCAAAGTTGTTCTGGACTTGTGTGTTTCCGAGTCACTCGGTTCTCCTCACTCTCATACCCGTGACTACTATCCTTGCGAATGGTTTGATAGATTGTACAATACCATCGGATAGATTCATGTAGTGTTTGTTATGCCAGTATAGATTCAGTTGTTGTAAAACCACAGTGAATAGATCGTGTGTCATACAATATATTAGAACTGAGCAGTCTGAATATATTGTGGTTGTCGAATGATATCGGGACCCAGCTTCACGACACTCACAACAAAAACTGCTCGATTCTACAACAACCTGTCGTTATTTGAGTTTGTTCGTATTAGAATGTATTCACACTAATGGTCTGGTGGCCACACTGAGTTTGACACGGGTTATATGAATATATATTCGTATCTAGAAATCAGACAAATTTTGTGATGAAATGCCTGTAGGCTGTAACTTGCAACTTGAAGTTGCAAGGCATTCCAAGTCAGCACATCTTGAAAGTGTCTCATCATGACTCACAAGGTACAGACATATAGTCAATTTCTTTGTTGAAAAAACCCGCCAGGGTCAACCCACTACAGAAATTTACATCGCAAATGCCAAGTCCAGGGACCATATTCCAGTTGACACAATGGCCAATGGCCTCAACAAAGTTGCACAGTCTGGTGGCAAGGGTCTGCAGAGCGTCTTTCCATTGGCCAAGTCATTCAAGAAATTCAAGATCAAGAATGGTACAAAGGCCAGATGACCACTGTACTTTCGATGCGAGAGAAGCGACACCAGGTGAATCATATCCATTACAGCCTCCAAGCTTTCGTACGAACAATTTGACACAGGGTGCCTTGACGGGCCATTGTCTGAGTCGATCCAGCAAGCGCTGCTGAGGAAAACCAACATGTTGTATTTTCAAGTTTGGCATCAGGCATCTGCCATCAATGCAATCGCCAAAAGGCCATGTCATCCTGTTGATGAGTACCGCCTCTGGAATGAGTGTTATATACCAGGTACTTGGATAACAGTGCTCTTGAGTGCTCATATGTAATGCGCAGGCAGGTCTTTGATGCGGTTCCTGATGGAGTAGGGTATTCACGTCATTCTCTTTGCAAGGTGGGTTGGCTGCATCCCGACTTCGGCGACATGGTAACCAATTTATTCTAGATCCGCAAAATGTGCGAGTTGGCAAGGAGTGGTCGCATCCTCACTAAGAAATCGTGGACGTTGTGGAATATAGGCTACAAAGACGTGTCGTACTGGTGCGGAGGGTTGTTTGGACATCCCTGCCAAAGTCATGCCATATTGCGGAGGTGTGCAGCAGGCTCTCATTTCAATCTCTCATTGTTGACCAATCAACCTCTTTCCAGGTTACTCACGAGGCAATCCTTATCCTAGCTGTTATCTCACAGCCTGACCAACCAACTCTCGTAGGACTGATGACACATCAAGAACGAAGCTTCTCAAGATTGTCACCACAAATGGCTCAAACTCAGTGTCGACATTGGTGTTCATGCTCGGATTCCTGTATGGAATTGCAATTTTTTTGTGCGTCATCCTCCTTGTCTCCATCTCTAACACCAACAAACTCTCAATGCCACATTGCCAGCATCAACAAGCCGGCGCAGGACACGTGACTCGCTCACGGTCCTTGTCATGGGCAACTTGCACATCAACCAGCACTATGTGCCCGACGACTTGTTTGACAAGCCAATGAAGGACCCTGTGGTCAATCTCGATAGCAAGTGATCCTCAACGCACATTTGCAAATGTGCAACGGCGATGACACGTACTTTGGTCTGATGCTGGGTGAACTGTGTGATATGAAGCTGAGCTGGGACAAAGACAGTTGGTGAGTGGATGTGTAATTGTGAAGAGGTGGACTGGGAGATGTTGATTTTGGGTCTGTAGGTACCATCCCCATCCCAAGTTCCTGCTGTATCCAGCCAAGTATGTCTCCATTCAAGGTGTACGAAGGTGGGGTGGCATGCTTGCTTGGTCTTGTTCCCACACTACATTGTTGCTCATATGCTGTATAGTTCATGCACCAAGGATTGATGTTCATTGTGAGTCGACATAGTACGCAGTGTTTACAGCTAACCAGGTGTCATCAGGTGAAGGAAGTGACTAGTCACAGTACCAAGATGGTGGAACTCCTCCAGGCAGATGTCAATTGGATTACCTCTCCAAGGTTCGTTCGTTCGTTATGCGTTAGGTAGTCCATGTGCTCAACCTGTCTTGTAGGGACTTTGTGTGTGACATTTTCTGTGGGGTGTCGAGGTCAACAAGTGTTTGTTCTTCGACAAGAGCTCTCTGAGTTACTGTCTGTAGTTTTTCTGTGGGTTCCTCACAATGCCTATTTACGCCATTGTTGTAGGGATGTAGATGCAAAGCAAACATGGCATATCAAGGTAATTCCGGACTCACCATATCTCATCTATTTTGGATGTAAATGCATAGACTTTTTTTAAAAAAAAATATCCATTATTGTACACAGACTCTTACATCCGAATATTGTAGGTGTGGACATGGTCAGTCAAGCACGGCAAGCTGATTGGCACTACTGTCACCATCTCAAGCTCACATTCACCCCCCACCAGGCTACCACGTGTCCAGTAATTCACACCCACCCGGGAACAAGTCCATCTTGGATGTCGTCGACATCGACACCCCTCTTTGGCAATGCCAAGGGACTGACTCCTGGCTCGACGACTCATCAGTAAACTATCAAAGTACTTCATAAGCTTTAATTCAATTGTTTGTAGCTTTTCGTGTCTCGGCAAATGCCACCTCTGGCCCTTTCTAGCTACAATGCTTTACTTTGGATGCCGCTCAGCTTCAAATCATTACCACTATATGGCACAGGATGGGATGTGTTACGGATTTCCCCATAGATGATTGGCTATTGGCGACGGCAATGGCACATTTTCTTTTTCTTTTACCCCTTATGATACTCCTTTACGCAACGGCTTCCCTGTCTTAGACTCTTACTTTATGTGGCCCGATGTGGACCACTCGATACCTTCTTCGATGACGGGTGGCTGGTTCGAGAGCAATCCCAATCAGTGGCTCTGATTCCAGAAGCGGCTCTCCGCTTCTCCTTATGGGTACTGCGGATTCCTTCCTTCCACTCCACAGATCTCCACATTACCTTTCACATATGCTCCCCTATTTGTACGCGGCTCTCCGCTTTCCTCTTTCAGATGACTCCTTCAGGACATCCTGTATTCATAGTGCGGTCTTCCACATGGACTCCCGCTTCTCCTTCTGGATGCTTTCCATGTCCAGATAGATTCCTTTTATATCCACGTCTCTTTATGTATATAAGGGGCTTCCTCCCCTTCTATGTTCCTTAGCTAGTTCTGCGCAATCCAGCGTACTTCTAAGACTCCACTCGGTGTGAGACTTCTCCCTAACGGTCGAAGACCCTCAGCATCGCGGATCAAGGCCCTCTTCCTAACGGACGTCGCTGCCTTCGGATCCAGTTCTCGTCTCCTAGCTCGAAGGCGTGGGTGAGACATTGCCGCCCAAGAGTTAGCTGGAAAAGAGTCTAGTGATTGTACGCTCCAGCGTAACATGGGGCTTCAAATCAGACTGACCCCTAATCAGTTCAGTGCCTGCCAGGCTCTTTTGGATCGTTTGGTTTCTTTGTCAGATCTCGATGAGGATCCCTTTTCTAGTCTTGTATCTCTCGTGGACACAGCACTTCGAAGCATATATATGCCTTCAAACTCTTTCGAAATGTTCGACAACATCTTCCGAAACCCTTCGACTCTTTATGTGGTCCTGCGTTCCCAACATTGCGAAGGAGGCTTCCTAAGCCCAAAGAATGTCACAGTATATTATGCACGCATCCAGTTTGGCATCTGCCTGACTCTCATGGCTACAATTCAAGAGCGATATCGACAATTGGAGGCTACAAGACAATCAGAAAAAGATGGGGAGAAATCGTATTCTCAGTTAATGGAGTGTGTTCTTTTTTTGCCGTAATCCTCTCAAGTCTGACAATTTATCAGAGAAACGAGGATGTCAACCATGCGATGGGCATCTTTGGATCATGTTTCTCCCCTGGCATTTGTGCGGCAGTGTATGAAGGCAATGAGCAGAGTTGCTCGAAAGATGCCATCGGACCCAACAATAGTATGGAACCACGATCACTCCAAGCTCTCTGTTCAAAACAAGACAGTCGTCATTACTCAGTATATCGAGAGGGTGAAAACTTCACTCTCAGCTTTGGAAGAGAAACTGGACAAGAAAGTCCTCTTTGGGATTGATTTTCCTCTAGGGTCGTTTGACCTACCCGAAGATACCTCAGAGACTAATGATGCCAAAACCCCAGGCTTTGGTCTATTTGGTTTTCCGACAGATTCTAATTCTGATCATCCATCGGTTTTTTTCCTGGAAGAACTATGCCGACAGGGCAGGATTTGCAAACATGAGGGAGATAAAGTTCTTTGGGATGCCCCTTTGGTCAACCAATGGCTTCTGGATATCAGTGAAGCTTGGTCTGACACCCTAACCCTTATGCATCTCTTGGCTCTCCCTGGTCGTGGCACAGAAGTAACTCATTGGCAATATGCAAATTCCCCAATGAGCTCCCGACATCTTTTCCTATCCACCTCTCTTGGAACCTTGGTCACACAGGGCTCATATAACAAGACAACTGCTGTTACTGGGGAGCACAAGTATATTCTGCGTGTTATCCCCATTGCCCTTTCCACAGCTATCATCAAACTTCTTCGAATTGTCCGACCCATCGAAACCTTTGCATTCACAGACCTTTCATCTGGAAATAAATCAGATATTCAAGCGATCTATGCCACTTATATGTTTGTGTCCCATGGAAAGGTTTGGGACAGCAACATGCTGTCCACATGCCTGCGCCACTGGTTCACCTCCCAGCTCAACTTACCTTTTGGTCTTCAGCTTCATCGTCATTTTGCGCAAGCACTTCAGCGCCAATTCCTTAGCTATGAGGATGAAAATGGCCTTGCGGATGTGGCCAACCAGGTCTTTGGTCATGGTCGTGATGTGGCAGACCTTCATTATGCACGCCAAGCTGGAGATCTCAATCTGGATAGCACAAAGTGCCGACGAATGGAAAAGGTTGGCATGGACTGGATAGGAAAGGTCCATGGTATAGATGTTTCTAGGCATATAGGTAAAGGCAAAGGCAAAGAGAAAGCTGATAGGTAGTTCCCTAAACCAAGTCTTCAGAATACTTGTGGAATTGTTGGTGTTCATTATTCCAAGTCCAGATCTATAGAATACGTGTCTAATGATCCATGTCAACTATGTCCAATTTGACATTGTGGTGAATGTTGTAGGGTTTTCTGGTTGCCTTGCTAGCACATCAGAAATTTTTAGCCAGACTCGGTGCTCTTAGCTGCATCAGGAAAAAAGGTGAAGTCTACACTGGTCTACATTGGTCTATGTAGTCTATGTACAGTCATTTGCATCCATTGACATCCCCCCTATACATATTGCTATATAGCACACAAAATTGCAATGTAGTGCAATGTAGTGACAACTTACATAAGCATTTCATGGCTATATTCTATACTGTAGTCAAGTGTAACATGTTCATAGTATCATATAGTACTTATAGACTCAAGTTCTCAATAGTAGAAAAAAATGTAGCAACCCATAGTCATTGTGAGTGCTACCAAGGACAATGTACAGACTCGGCTACAACAGACCCCCTCCATCCATCCTTAATATCCGACTGAGTGTCCACGTCGATCCTGTGATTCCATGAGCTGGTGGACACTGGCACACAAACAGTGGGGTGGGTGGGGTGCAAACAAGATGGTGGTGGTGGTGTGCTCGTGCTGGTCAGTGCATGACAGTGTGAAGGAGGTGGTGGTGGTGGTGGTGCAGGTGTGATGGTGCGTGTGCGTGTGCGATGGTACATGTGTGATGGTGTGTGGTCAGTGCACAAGCGGCGAGCGACGGGGTGTGCAGTACTCACTCTGAAGTGGGCCAGTTGTGCTGGTGGAGTGCACGAGTGGTGGGGTGCATAGTCTGAGGTATTTGTGCTGGTCTGTGCACGAGTAGTGAGTGGTGAAAAAGGCCCTACTTACAGTTGCTTGTGGTGGTGGTGGTGTATTGTGCATGGTGAAGTAGCGGAAAAAAGGTGAACACATCACATGCTGATTTAGGGCTGGCATAATTCTACCTTAGTTTTACTCACTCCATTACACTCTCGCCTTCATCTTCACACTTACACTTGCCCCTCACGCTGACGCTTGCCCCACACTCACTGTTACGGATTTCCCCATAGATGATTGGCTATCGGTGACGCCTCTTGAAGGCGACGCCAATGGCACATTTTAATTTTCTTTTACTCCTTATGATACTCCTTTACACGACGGCTTCCCCGTCTTAGACTCTTGCTTCATGTGGCCCAATGTGGACCACTTGATTCCCTCTTCAATGATGAGTGGCTGGTTTGAGAGCAATCCCGATCAGTGGCTCTGATTCTGGAAGTGGCTCTCTGCTTTCCCTTATGGGTACCGCAGATTCCTTTATTCCGCTCCGCGGGTCTCCATCTTTCCTTATATGTATGTTTCCTCTTTCGTACACGGCTCTCCACTTTCCTCATTCGGGTGACTCCCTTTGGGACATCCTGTATTCATACTACGGTCTTCCATATGGACACCCGCTTCTCCTTCTAGATGCATCCCATATCCAGTTATATCTTTTTACATCCACGTCTCTTTATGTATATAAGATGCTTCTTGCCTTCCTATGTTCCTTAGCTAGTTCTGCACAATTCAGCGTACTTCTAAGACTCCACTCAGTGTGAGACTTCTCCCTAACGGTCAAAGACCCTCAGCACTGTGGATCAAGGCCCTCTTCCTAATGGACATCACTGCCTTCAGATCCAGTTCTCTCTTTGCTAGCCTAAGGTGTGGGTGAGACATCGCCGCCTGACAGCTAAGTCAGACTTGGTCTAGTGATTGTACACTCTCGCGTAACACTCACCCTGCCTTCACCCACCCTCACTCTCACCCTCCCTCCCTGTTTGCACTGTCAGGTTGGGATGGCGAAGTGACAGCACGATGTATGCAAAACTATGCGTGTCATGCTGTCACCTTACCCTCTTGCCCTTGCCCTTCCTAGTGCCTGCCGGCACCCTCACCACATTGTCCTTCAAGCTGCACGCCCTCATTGCTCTCACCCTTTGTTACAGTTGCTGCGTGAACAGGCTACCATGGACTCAGGACTGAGTACGAGACTCGCGAGGACGAAGGGCAAGGGGTTCTCAGGTTCCGTGGTGGTGATGACTCACCCATGCATTGGAACAAGAGCAAGGGGGTGCAACCTAAAGATGCGGGACGAAGGGTAAGGACGAAGGATGAGGACGATACCTCAGGTGGTCGCGCAACGACCGGGAGTCTTCCTGTAGCAGAAGACGACGAAGGAGCAAGGGTTCCATTCGCTAACCGGGGGACGGTCGAAGACTTGGAAGGTCGACGATGTAGACGAAGGAGTCGAAGGAGGAGATCCAACGATGGACGCAAGAGGAGTCAAGTAAGCTCAGATAGATTGAGTGGATCAAGACTGAGGTTACATGGACGGGTATCTAGGGTTTATATACGTAAAGGCCTTTTAGGGCAGGCAGCGGAGTCATCTGGATATAAAGGGGAAATGACTGGTCATGACTCACAAGCACTGCTATGCGCAGCAACGGAGTAAGCAAGAATGACAAAGGGATGATGAAGCGATGACGAATGTGCAAAGGGCACGGCATATGACAAGAGCATGATGAGTAAGATAGAATGTCTGTGGAATACAATGGAATTAGTGTGGGTCAAGGGCAATGGCATAAGCGAGACCCTAACGGCCTATGCGGCAACAAAGGTGTAGTCCGAGTGAAGACGGAGGACGAAGATGAAGTGAAAAGAAAAAGTGAAATGTAACATTTATACTGTCTACAAGTCCAGTGTCCGTATGCAGATATATCCCATAAGGGGATGTATTGAGATAACTGTCGAGTCATCCGTCCGAAAGGGGAGGAGACCGTGCGGTACAGTACAGTCAAGCATATGGCTCGGCGGGAGTGGTACTCCAAAATAGGAAGGAATGTGGACGCATACATGTAAAGAGGAAAGTCGTGTGTTAGCATGTAAAAGGAAAGACACGTGCGCGAATAGGGAAGGAGCGCGTGTCGCATATCATGGACTGACGTGTAGTGTGTAAAAGGAAATCAAATGCGTTGCGTGTATCAAGAAGACACGTAACGGAGTTCCGCTAACGTGTAAAAGGCAATACCAAATGGAGTGAAATCCGATCGGGATGCACAGCCTCCATGTGTCAGGGTCTATTCGAGGATCCATGAGTGGAGTCCTAATATCCCTGGGGGAAGGAAGTCTGAAAGGCTATCGTAAGTATAGCCTGATGTCCGTGATTAGCGAAATGAAGGGCTAATCTGTAAGTGTCCAAAGGCATTAGCGAACGGCTAATCCTTGATGAAATGAATCAAAAAGAAATGAAAATAGCCCCATTCGTATGCGCGGGCTACCATCTTATGAGGGCTTAGTACACGATCCCGGTTTCTGTTGCAAACCGCAGAAATCCGTAACAAAGGCGAAGGATAACGACCAAAAGGAATGAAAGGATCAAACATGACCTGATCAGGGTTGTCCGAGACAATGGTATCAGTGATGGGATCATTGGATCACATCAGGGTATCTGTCCCAAAGGGGAATGTCTATGGATAAGGAAGTGAGTCACTGATAACGTCAATGACTCAATCGGTGTGTACATGAAATATACTAAATGAAGTGTTGTCCTGTTCTGGACAAATAGCCTTCATGTTTCAGGGTCAATTGAGAAACTCATGATCGGAGTCCTAATATCCCTGGGGGATGGAAGTCTATTGTAAATGAGTCCTAAGATTAGCTGAATGGCTAATCCTTAGTCTAAAGAAAGAAAATGAAGGGGGCACTTTCGTGTGCACGTCCCGTCCTATATCCTTTGGCTTATGTGTGGTTCTGGTTCTGTTTTAACTGAGGAAAACCGTAACAAAGATAAGCTATCAACCAAAGGCGTAAGAGATGCTTATCTATGAGGTCATGATGAGTAAATGTGATAGTGTCATATGGACCTAAGGTCCAGACATCTGATGTAATCAGGTCTAGATCATGGTGGCTGTAAAAGAAGTCTGAAGACAAATACCATGATTCTCAATAAGCAGCGCCCTTGCCTTGCTCTCACGCTCACCATCTCACTGCCCTGAGGGTGCAGAAGCAACAACACAACATGTTGTGTCATTTCTTCTCTCGCCCTCTCGCCATCTCGCTGCATTGCTGTTCGCTCTCACTCTTGTCCTCGCCTCAGCTAGGGAATAGCGTGGGTATACCCCAGGGTATCTGAGGTGGTACCCACACCCATACCCGGAGATATACCCACACCCACCTCGTGGGTATGGGTTCAGTGGTGGGTTTGCAAAACTGGACCCGTACCCATACCCGTACAGACCCATACCCATACCCACGTGGGTACAGTGGTGGGTCTCACTGTTATGTAAGACGCGGCATACTATTACGGTCATGTACTGTACTGCAGTACTACAATGCTACTTCGACGTATCTCATCCATCTTCCAACTCTTGCTCTTCATTACCCTCAAGGTCAGGAAGCTTGCTAACCGCAACGACATCCTCGGTCTTGCTGAGTTTCAAAAGGCTCCAGCTCCCAAGGCATAGTAATGCTCGGGTAGACTGGGCTGGCAGACGTGAGTGTACATGTGATAATAAGAGGCGACCACGGCTAAACAGCCACTCGACGTCGACTGAAGTAGCTAAACAAACACTGAGTTAACTAATAGTGATGACAACATTAGACACACCTGGAATCGTAAGGTAATTGAGGGCCATACGAGAGAGGCAAGGATAAGCCCCCCGCCGTTCATGCCACCACACAATGGGATCCAAAACGTGTTCGACGTCAGAGCTCAGGTAGCGGTCGAGTTCAGAGCGGAGGTCGACGATTTTAAGAGGCGCAAGCGCTGGCAAATTGTCAAATATGTTAGCACTCTGGTAGTCCTTATCCTTATCTTCGTCAATCCCCTCGTCAACGTCTATAGATGACCCTTGCATGGATGTGTAGCTGTGATCAAACTCCTCTCGCACGAGAGCATGGGCAGTCTCAATCCACTTGTCTTCCCACCGGGCATCTTTGAAGTAGGTCAGTTTATGACGTGGGTGTAGAACTAGTCAAAAGTCATCAGTAACAGACATGAAGGGGAGATGAAACATACCCATAGCGATACGATAGACCTCGGAACTGTCAGTCAATGAATAGTAGCGATTGAGGGTGTTCCGAGCGAGAGTGAGTGAAGACTGAATAGCGGGGGTGAGCTTCTCATCCCGTGAGGCCAGTCTCAGGCGATTGTGGATGTGATCCATGGCAGGAATGACTGTCGCGAGGCTCGGGATGGATCGGGAGAAGAACAACATGGCATCTTTCAGAATCTGGGAGGAAGCGAGGTCGGTGAGCTTGCTTACTATTATTGTTATGGATTTCTGCGGTCTACTACAGAAATCGAGATCGTATACTAAGCCCTCGTAAGGCGGTAGCCCGCGCATACGAATGGGGCTATTTTTGTTTCTTTTGGATTCATTTCATCAAGGATTAGCTGTTTGCTAATGCCTTCAGACACTTACGGATTAGCTCTTCATTTTGCTAAACATGGACATTAGGCTATACTTACAACAGCCTTTCAGACTTCCTTCCCCTGGGGATATTAGGACTCCGCTCATGAATCCTCAACTAGACCCTGATGCATGGAGGCTGTGCATCCCGATCGGATTGCACTCCATTTGGTATTACCTTTTACACGCTAGCGGCACTCCGTTACATGCTAGCGGCACTCCATTACACACTAGCGGCACTCCGTTATGCGTCTGACATGCAACACGTCTTCCTGTTACATGCGACGCGTTTGGTTTCCTTTTACACGCTACGTGTTATCTCCCTTTACACGCTACGCGTCAGTCCACGATATGTGACACGTGCTCCTTCCTTATTCGCGCACGTGTCTTTCCTTTTACACGCTAACACACGGCTTTCCTTTTACGTGTACGCGTTCGCGTTCTTTCCTATTCCGGAGTACCCCTCCCACCAAGCCATATGCTCGACTGTACTGTACCGCGCGGTCTTCCCCTCTTTGAGACGGATGACTCGACCATTATCTCGATACATCCCCTTACGGGATATATCTGCATACAGACACAGGACTCTTAGACAGTATAAATACCTGTCTCTAGTATTGTAGCTCCCCAGCTAATTCTACGCACTTCTGCCTGGATTGTGGTTCCTTCAAGTGTGATCTCTGGGCTAGAGACCCCTTGTCGTATTCAACTTCGACCCTCTTTGTTACGCGAGAGCGTACAATCACTAGATTCTGTACCAGCTAACTCTTAGGCGGCGATGTCTCACCCACGCCTTTGAGCTAGGAATCAAGAACTGGATCCGAAGGCAGCGATGTCTGTTAGGAAGAGGGCCTTGATCCACAGTGCTGAGGGTCTTCGACCGTTAGGGAGAAGTCTCACACCGAGTGGAGTCTTAGAAGTACGCTGAATTGTGCAGAACTAGCTAAGGAACATAGAAGGGGGAGAAGCCCCTTATATACGTAAAGAGAAGTGGATATAAAAGGAATCTATCTGGATATAGAAAGCATCCAGAAGGAGAAGTGGGAGTCCATGCGGAAGACCGCACTACGAATACAGGATGTCCCGAAGGAGTCATCCAAAAGAGGAAAGTGGAGAGCCATGTACGAAAGGGGAGAGATACGTAAAAGGTAAAGTAGAGATCCGCGGAGCGGAAGGAAGGAATCCGCGGTACCCATAAGGAGAAGCGGAGAGCCGCTTCTGAATCAGAGCCACTGATCGGGATTGCTCTTGAACCAGCCACCCGTCATCGAAGAGGGAATCGAGTGGTCCACATCGGGCCACGTAAAGTAGGAGTCTAGGACGGGAAAGCCGTCGTGTAAAGGGGTATTGTAGGGAGTAAAAGAAAAAGAAAACGTGCCATTGCCGTCGCCTTCAAGAGGCGTTGACGATAGCCAATCGTCTATGGGAAATCCTGTAACACTCTTCGAGTCTTTCGTTCAGTCTTTCTGTCACCGTTGCTTGGACAAGTTCCTCGGTCCATCGCACATGCGTAACAATTATTGATTACCACACTGCGAACCCGCACTAACCTTCAGTACTCCCTGCAGTTCGTCTACTAATTCCCACTCTATCTCTGTCAGTTCAAACTGACGCAAACCAAGATCACGCTGTTGCATCACAGACTCAATAGCTTTCCGATACTTCAAGGCATATGCAAGCATATCAAAGGTAGAATTCCACCTGGTGGAGACATCCCAGGGCATCAGGCTGACGGTCAAGTCCAGCTCATGCAATATGTTCTGCCATGCTGGAAGGACGAGTGTGGTGGAATGAATCATTTTGTATGCAAGTTTGTGCAGCTAGTAGCCAGTCCGTCCGTCAAGAGTTCCAGAAGGTAAGTTTGTCACTCACCTTCACAAGCACTGTCTTCACAGGCTGAACTGCTACTTCCAGTCCCTGCCGTTCTTTAGCTTCAAGTTCCTCCATCTTGTCGACCCATCCTTCTTCGTTGTTGTTCACTACAGTCTCTGTGCCCTCGCTGGCTGTTACATGGTACTCGGCGATCATCTTTTCCTCCTCCTCTCCCAGCTTATCACTGAGCAACTCAAGCTCGTCCGTGTCAGTGTCCTTCCCTACAAGCTTCGTTTTCACTTCAAACTGATGGATCAAGCTTTTTGCAACCAGATTGATGATGTGCAGAAAGCAACGAGTCTGACTTGCTTCCCCTGCAAATCCCTTGACGAGGATGGCCATCTCTCGGATCATTACATCATTATTGGATGTGTTGTCACATGTGATGTTCAGGATCTAGTAGATCACGGTAATCGCATCAGTAAGTGCTGGATTATCACACCGTTGAATATGTACCTTATCACTCAATTTGTAGTCATCCAGCACTTTCGCAAACGTGTTTGCAAGTTCAATTCCAGTATGGGACTGTCACGCAGTTTCAGAACTTATCCGAAACGTTCACGAGAGGTAAGTAACTCACCTTGGCAACTTTGACAATATCTAATGGAATACTTAGAGGCACACCCTTTTGCTCAACGTGTACACTGAATGCCACAAAAGCGTGGTGGTTTGGTGATGTCCATGCGTCTGTGGTAAAGTTAACCTTTCCGTCATATTCCTGACGTTTGTTAACCTTTTGTCTGTATGTTGGAGAGCCAAATGCAGACCTGTAACATCTTCGCTACACGTTTACGGGTCTGCGCAAACACCAGTCAAACGTCACACGAAACGGTGGATGGTGAAGGTAAGTAGTATTCCGGACGTCCAGTCTTCATTAAAGACTGAAAACCTCTGTCATTGACGATGTTGAATGGACGCACACTCTCGGCTACCCAATGAACGATCTCAGCTCTGCAAGGCCAAATTTTGGCTCTTCAGCTCAACTTCAACTTTAGTGTTCCTGTCACTCACTTTGTCTCAGAGCATGTATGTGCACGGTTCGAGTAAGTAACTTTCCCATTCCCTTTATCCTCGAATGAGGCCACTATTGACCCATTGCGCTGCAGACCCCCTACTATGTTTGTCCGGACCTCTTTGGCGTTCTTGGCTTCATCAGCTGCCTTCAATGCCTCAAGGCCCCAACACTTCCGCACATGCTTGCGCATGTTACCAGTGGACCGTGCGTCTTTGGTATCCAAGAATCTCCTAATGGTGACTTTGCAGAACCATTTTGCACACTTGAAGTCATGGGCCTGGCGTCCCTCGACTTCAATTATTTGTGGCTTGGTGTCAAAGAATGCATATATAGGTGAGATCCACTCTTTCATCACGCGGTCTAGGGCTAATTAAACTGGTGTCGTCATTGATAGGAGTGGTAATATACCTAATTGTGCTTCTGCGCTCTCACTTGTTTCTTCAGCTATGGGCGTTCCCGCACAGCTATCTCCATCAAGCATGATCACTTCTTCTTGTGTTGTGACATCCTCCTCAGTGCTTTCCCACTCCATGGTAGGTCTAGGGGCTGATGTTGTCACATTGCTAACATGACTGCCCTCAGTGTGTCTTCTTTTGGATGCCACTGTTGCCTTGTCAACTTTGTCGCCCATCTTCCTCTTCAAGTTTGACGCCGTTGTTGCCTTGGCTTTGACTGCCGCCTTTGCCTTTTCCGTCATTTTTGTCTGTCGCCCAGCTGCTGTGGAGATCGGATTAGGGTTCATCTTATATACCTTACCACAACTTGAATGCTCGTAGTAGTTCGAGTTCGAGAATATTGTCAACAACTTGTCGTCCATATCTGAAGTTTTTTCTGCTTACTTCAGAATGGGCCAAGATGGGTATTTAAAGTTTAGAAGCTGTACAATCAGGACAATGAGTACTATGTAATGCAGTGTCTTGGTTGGACCAATTGGTAGATACTATTGAGGATTTCCCCATAGACGATTGGCTATCGGCGACGCCTCTTGAAGGCAATGGCAATGGCACATTTTCTTTTTCTTTTACTCCTTACGATACTCCTTTATGTGACGGTTTCCCCATCCTAGACTCTTACTTTATGTGGCCCAATGTGGACCACTCGATACCTTCTTCGATGACGGGTGGCTGGTTCGAGAGTAATCCTGATCAGTGGCTCTGATTCTAGAAGCGGCTCTCTGCTTCTCCTTACGGGTACCGCAGATTCCTTTATTCCGCTCCGCGGGTCTCCATCTTTCCTTATATGTATGTTTCCTCTTTCGTACGCAGCTCTCCGCCTTCCTCATTCGGATGACTCCTTTTGGAACATCCTGTATTCATACTACGGTCTTCCGTATGGACACCCGCTTCTCCTCCTGGATGCATCCCATATCCAGCTACATCCTTTTATATCCACGTCTCTTTACATATATAAGATGCTTCTCGCCTTCCTATGTTCCTTAGCTAGTTCTGCACAATTCAGCGTACTTCTAAGACTCCACTCAGTGTGAGACTTCTCCCTAATGGTCAAAGACCCTCAGCACTGTGGATCAAGGCCCTCTTCCTAATGGACGTTGCTGCCTTTGGATCCAGTTCTCTCTTTGCTAGCCTAAGGTGTGGGTGAGACATCGCCGCCTGACAGCTAAGCCGGACCCGGTCTAGTGATTGTACGCTCCCGCGTAACAGATACCCACCATGGGTATGGTGGGTATGGTGGGTGTGACAGGGTACCCACTATGGTGGGTGTGGGTATGGGTATGGGTATCTCAAAGCCTGACCCATACCCACACCCACCAGTACCCATACCCACGACCCACGTGGGGTACCCATACCCATGCAGTACCCTAGCCTCAGCACCCCCGCTGCCTCGCCATCCCACCCTCACCCTCACCCTCACTGTTCCACTGTCAGCGTCTCACCTTCATTTTGCTGTTTTGCTCTCGGTGCACCATCTCACGCTTGCTGTTTCACCGTTGCCATCTCGCTGTCACCCTCACCCGCACCCTACCATCTTGCTCTTACCATCTTGCCCTTGCCCTCACCCTGTTGTGGATTTCTGTGGTTTGCAACAGAAACCGGGACAGTACATTAAGCCCTTGTAAGATGGTAGCCCACATATACGAATAGGGCTATTTTCGTTTCTTTTTGATTCATTTCATCAAGGATTAGCCGTTTGCTAATGCCTTCAGACACTTACGGATTAGCTCTTCATTTCACTAATCATGGACATCAGGCTATACTTACAATAGCCTTTTAGACTTCCTTCCCTTGGGGTTATTTGGACTCCACTCATGGATCCTCAAATAGACCCTGACACATGGAGGCTGTGCATCCCGATTGGATCTCACTCCATTTGGTAGTGCCTTTTACATGCTAGCGGAACTCCGTTATGTGTCCTTCCTTTACATGCAACGTGTTTGGTTTCCTTTTACACGCTACATGTCGGTCCACAATATGTGACACACGCTCCTTCCTTATTCACACATGTGTCTTTCCTTTTACACATACATGTTCACGTTCTTTCCTATTCCAGAGTACCCCTCCCACCAAGCCATATGCTCAACTGTGCTGTACTGTGCAGTCTCCTCTCCTTTCGGACAGATGACTTGACAGTTATCTCGATACATTCCCTTACAGGATATATCTGCATACAGACACTGGACTTGTAGACAGTATAAATACCTGTCTCTCATATTGTAGCTCCCCAGCTAATTCTACGCACTTCTGCCTGGATTGTGGTTCCTTCAAGTGTGATCTCTGGGC